>JAQPPZ010001355.1:0-11984 GCA_028583015.1 Wollemia nobilis
ATATACCCCCATTGGCTCAATTTATGGCTAATTCTTATGGAGGACAATTTCCATGGAATCAAGGAACACAAAATCAGAATATGCCTAGTTGGAACAATAATGGACAATATAATCAAGGTGGCACTAATCGGTCTCCAAATGCAATGAAACAACAGAATGCGCAAAATCAATTTAGGGGAAAAAATACTCAAAATCCACCTCAAAATAGACTTCTTCCACCTCCAAACAATAATCCTCCTAAGCAGTGTCCAACAAGTCTATGAAACAAATGAAACATGTTCTATATCTATAGCATCTTGTCAACAAATACAATTAAGATCAGGAAAGGTGTTAGAAAATGATGTCACTCTTAAAAGACTTAATGATACAATTGAAAAATTGGTTAAAGATGAAATTGACAACAAGAAGGAAACAAACAATCAAGAGGAGAATATTCCAACCAAACAACAATAGATTCAAACAAATAAGGAAATAGAAGTGCCATTTCCTCAAATATTGGCAATACCAAAAGAACCATCCAAGCCAGCCTTTAATTTTCTTCAAGAAATAGAAGGTGTTACTATTAAAATTCCTTTATTACAAGCTATCAAGGATATACCCATCTATTCTAAACTTATTAAAAATATATGCTCAAAAAGTAAAAAGAAAAATGAATTTCAAACTATTCAAGTTATTGGACAATTATCTGAGATGATGATAGGAGATAGGTTGGTACCTAAATATACGAGATCCTGGAATACCTATACTCACTGTGCATATTGGAAATGTAACCTTAACAAAATGTTTTGGTTGATTTAGGAGCTGCTATTAATGTTATGACCAAAGAAACAACAGATTCCTTAGGGATACAAAAATTACAATTAACTTCTATTGTGCTTCAACTCCGTCGATAGATCTACTATTAAGCCAGAAGGAAAACTAGAAGATATTATGGTCTCAGTAAGTTCATGGGAATATCCAATGGACTTCATAGTCTTACAACCTAAAAGGAAATTAGGGGGACATCCCTTAATTTTAGGAAGACCATGGCTTGCAAAATTTGATGCCTACATTAGCTATAGATCAGGAAACATGACTATTTCCAATGGTAAAGATACAAAAGATCTTAGTTTATTTCCTGAATCACCAATAGAAGAAAAAAAATTGTGGTATGATTTTCCTCAGGAATATGATGATATCCAAACCTTATCAGTTAATGTTTTAATTGAAGAACTTGAACAAAAGAAGCTGAGGGACCCTTACCATTGTTGTTAGAAAATCAACAAGAAAATCAAAATCAAGACATTAGTGATTTATTTTCCAATAATGAAGCAAGCACAAGTCAATCTCAATATGCTTATGATTTGAATATTTTTGAACATGAAATAAATGGAATAGATGCAAATATAGAAAAATGTAAACAAATAGATATTATACCTGGAAGAACTCTTAATATAAGTAATGAACTCACAACCATACAAGAGTCACAATTGGTAGATTTGCTTAGAAAGTATCAATCAGCATTTGCATGGAACTATGAAGACATGAAGGGTATTCATCCAAGTGTGTGCACCCATTGTATATTTATCCAAGAAGGTTGTAGTCCTGTAAGACAACCACAAAGAAGATTAAATCCAGCTATGAAAGAAATAGTCAAAGAAGAAATCATTAAGCTTTTAAATGCGAGGTTTTATATACCCAATTTCGGATAGCCAATGGGTATCACCTTTAGTGATAGTCCCTAAAAAGAATGGTAAATGGAGAATTTGTGTTTATTATAGGGAATTAAATAAAGTAACTAAGAAAGACTATTTTACCTTACCATTTATTGATCAAGTCTTGGATACATTGGTTGGAAAGAAATATTTTTGTTTTCTAGATGGTTTAGTGGGTATAATCAAATCTCCATAGCTGAAGTTGATCAGGAAAAAACAACTTTCACATGTCCTGTAGGAACTTATGCTTATAATGTTCTACCTTTTGGATTATGTAATGCACCTGCAACTTTTCAAAGAGCTGTGTTAGCTATCTTTGCTGATTTAACAAATGAATGCGTAGAATTTTATATGGATGACTTTACAATATATGGTACTACTTTTGAAGAAACTTTATCTGGATTGCAAAAAGTTTTAATAAGATGTCAAGAGCAAAATCTCTCTCTTAGTCATGAAAAATGTTTCATGATGATGAAAGGTGGCATTGTTCTAGGGCATTATATATCACAAGATGGTGTTAAAGTAGACCCTACAAAAATACAAGTTATTCAAACTCTTCAATCCCCAAGAACACAAACTGAAGTAAGAAGTTTCTTGGGACACGCAGGATATTATCGTAGATTCATTAAAAATTTCAGCAAAGTTGCTACTCCTATGCTTAAGCTCTTAATGAAAGATAGTGAATTCAATTGGACAAATGCATGCCAAAAAGCATTTGAGGAAATAAAAGAAAGATTGACCACTGCTCCAATATTAAGAGGACCAAATTGGGAATTACCATTCCATATACATTGTGATGCTTCAAACTATGCAATAGGAGCAGTATTACAACAAATAGAAAACAAAATACCCTATGCTATTTATTATATAAGTAAAAATTTGCATGGAGCTGAACTCAATTATACTATTACAGAAAAATAATTTTTAGTTGTAGTTCATGCTCTTAACAAATTTAAACATTACATTACAGGGTATGAAGTATTTGTTCACACTGATCATTCTGCCATTAGATACTTAACAAATAAAGCAACAGTTGGTGGTAGAGTGATTATATGGCTTCTTTTATTACAATAATTCAATGTTACAATCATTGATAAAGCAGGTAAAGATAATGTTATTGCTGATCATTTGTCTCGAATACAAATTTTTGATGACAATGAATTAATACAGGATAATTTTCCAGATGAACATTTATTTGCCCTTTCTATTTTTACTCCTTGGTATGCTGATATTGCAAATTATTTAGTAATAGGAAAAATACCTCAACATTTTACACCTTATGAAAAGAAGAAATTAATATTTCAAAGTACTTCTTTTACTTGGCTTCATGGAATTTTATTCAAACGATGTCCAGATCAAATAATTAGAAGATGTGTACAAGAAAATGATGTATATGATATTATTAGGGCAGCACATGAAGAACCTTGTGGAGGTCATTATGCAACCCAAAGAACAATCAAAAAAATATATCAAACTAGATATTATTGGCCTACAATGAATAAAGATGCTCATAAATTTATTGATAGATGTGATGCTTGTCAAAGAGCTAGTAAGCCTACTCCTTCTATGGAAATGCCTTTAGTTCCACACATAGCATTTGAACCATTTGAAAAATGGGGAATTGATTTTGTAGGACCTATAGAACCTCTAAGTGATGGTAATCAACACATATTAGTTTGTATAGATTACGTTACCAAATGGGCAGAAGTTAAAGCACTTCCACGAGCTAAGGCTGAACTAGTAGCTAATTTTCTTTATGAAAATATAATGCAACGCTTTGGTGCACCTAGAGAATTGGTTTCTGATCAAGGACCTCAATTTACTTCCAAAGTAATTGAACATTTTGTCCATATCTATCAAATCAAACATAAGAAAACTTCACCATACCACCCACAAGCCAATGGACAAGTAGAAGTTACAAATAGAGAACTTGAAAAGATTATCACAAAAACTGTAACTATTAATAGGGGTGATTGGAATGAAATATTAAAAGAAGTTGTATGGGCATATAATACCACTTGGAAAACTACCACTAGGTTTATCACCTTATGAAATGGTTTATGGGAAACAAGCCATTTTGCCCATTGAATTTGAAATTGAAACATTACGCACATCCGTACAACTTGACATGAATTTGGATAATGCACAAAAAGAAAGGTTGGAAAAATTAAATATCTTAGATGAAAAGAGATTAGAAGCCTTGCATAGAACAGAGATAACTCAACAACAATGAAAGAAATGGCATGATAAACATATTGTACCACGTACATTTCAATCAGGAGATTGGGCCTTGTTATTTGACTCCCGTTACCAAGATTTTCAAGGTAAATTAAGAACCAGGATGGCTAGGACCCTATGAAATTGAGGAAATATTTGGAAACGGTACAAGTTAAACTTAAGCCTATAGATGATTCAACAAGAAAACTACTAGTAAATGGCCATAGGCTTAAACTTTATAAGAAGCCATTATCTAAAGAAGAGTTCATACATCAGTTTGGAAAACAAACTGATTTGCAATGCATTTCTGAACTACAATCAACCACTATTCAATAGACTTTCTTTTTGAAAAACAAAAAAATATATATTATGTACATATTTATACATAAACTTACTTATACATATTTGTACATACAAATACTTATACATATACATAATAATGTAAATATTATATCAAAAACAAAAAAATGATCTTGCTTCCTTTATTTCATCATGAAGTTCCTACATTTCTTTCTATTTTTCAGTCATTCAAAAAGCTTTTCAAAGAAAAATCCTTTATCTTTAACCCTGTAGAGAAAAATGACCATATGATGTATAGTACCTTGTTGCTAGATGAAATCTAGGTATTTGTTCAAATATTCAAATTCTATCTAGTATATTGGGGAAATTCTCATTGAAAATAGAGCAAATATTTTGAAATGTTATGAGTAACTTCTAAGATGATTAAGTTTTCTCTTTTAACCACATACACATATACATTTAAATAACATTGTGATATTTTGGAAAATTAACTCTTGTATTATGTGTGCCATAAGTGAAAAAGTTTTCTTGCTCATCCATTTATACGCATGGTCTAGATTACTAATGAATTGGCAAAAGGACAAGCTCGCCCTATCCCATGAAAAGAAAAAAAAAGAGAAAAAAAAAGAGTTAAAAAAAAAAAATCAAGAAAAAAAGAGAGAAATATTCCCTTGCTCCTCATCTAATCGAGCAAGTATCCTCCCCAAAATTCTTGTTCTCTATAAATAAACAAGAATTCAAAAGCTCAAAAAGCAAAATATAAACTCTTGCTTCTCCTCTAAACAAGCAAGAAGCTCACAAAGTATTATAAAATCCCTTGCTAAGCAAGTATCCCAAATAAAGTCTAAAAAAAAAAGAAAATAAAAGGGCAAAAAGAGCTTGAATCCCTGGAATTCTTAGTATTTCACATACCATGGGATATTCTTTCTCAAAGGTATCCTTACGTATTAGCAATAAGTCTGGATAAGACCTCTAGATGCTTATAAGATCAGCTAACTTTTGGCATATATAATCCTTGTTGTTCTTTAACCTTTACTCATAATGCGGAATGAATCTTCATTGCACACATGATTGGTTTTGAAAGAAAACTTGAACATATTAGGATAACATTAACACTAAATTGATTTGTGATAGAAGTAAGTGAAGTTTCTTTCAGTATGCTTAGCTTATTGTTTGATGACTTTGAAGGATTCACCTAGGAACATCCTATGCAATCCTTAGTAGTTCCTTATCTTTAACAAGTACTATCATTTCAGAATTCTCTCTAAAAACATGGCCTATACTTACTTTTCCTTCTCATTTATCCATGTTTTCTAATGACTGACAATAGCAACTTCTTAATGACATACAGGAAGCATAATCTCCAAAAAATTTATATCCACTCCTATTAAAATTACTACTATCTTTCCTTTGTTTTGGCTATATAGCCAAAAATAAAGTCTGGGGGAGGGGATAATTATAAATATATAGGTGTATAATATAGTTTGGAAGTATATATAGTTTAAGGGAAAAAATAATAATAAAATAGAGGAAAATTTTTCTTAATAATATGTATAAATACTTTACGTAAATACTATCCGTAAATAGTTAAATTTTGTAAATAAATAAATATAAAATTTTGTAAATAAATTAAATTTTTACAAAATTAAAAAAAAAAAAATTTTATATATTATTATATATCTTATATAATTATAATATATATATATATATAGTCCATTCATATATTATAAGTAATATATATATTATAATGTTAATATAACTATCTAACAATATAATAATGTAAATATTAATAATACAACTATGTAAATAATTAATAATATAATTATTAATATAATATACGATATAATATAACATTATATAAACTAACTTTCGATCTAAAAACTTATAAATTATAAATTATATTATAATATAAAATACCTATATTATATTATAAATTATAAAATTATAAACTATAAATTATAATTATAAATTTTAAATTACAAACTAAACCCCGACTTACCATAAACCTAAAATATAACCTATTAAACCCGACATTACAATATAGACACCTATTATACCCTAAGATACAAACCTAAGACACAAGACATGAAACACGAGACACATTAAAGACCCCGACCAAACTTCGATCTAACCCTAAGACATTATTAAAATTACCGACTAAACCTTAACATAAGCCTAGGCCCCAAAACATTTCTTTTAAACAACATATTCTAACCTAACCTAGCGACACCTTTTAGAACTAACCCGAAACATTTTTTTTACCCTAGAGAAATATTTAGAACACAACCTAACCTAACCCTTTAGACCCACACGTATCTAAGCCCTAACATAAACTAAACCTAGCTTAAACCCCGACACTCTTTAAAACAACCTAAACAAAACTCTAACCTAGACGTACCACACACCCTTAAACCTAGACTATAACTATACAAAACCTAGACACCTAAAATTTGACCGTCGAAGACGAGAAATGTGGCTTCGCCATGTATTAAACCCGCCATGCATAAGGCCAATCAACACGGAGGACACGTATTTATTTTAGCCAATTAGCGCGAAGGCTACGGATCGACTTCCTCCACCATTGATTACGTATTAAATCGATGGATGATTAATGTTTTAAAACAAACACAATAACGCGAAGGCCCCATCGTCGATCGTAGTTTAAATCTATTCCTCCATCGTCGATTAAACATTAGGGTTTAGAAAATCGTTTAGTTTTCTGTCGTAGATTATACGAACTCGAAACCGCCATCGTTGATTGCAACTTAAGGTAAAATTAGGGAAAATAGTGATTATTCTTGCCAACCCAGTCCTTACTCTACGTTTTCACCGCTCAAACCCTTTTCTGCGTTTTTCTACCATGCAAATTGGGAAATTTGAATTTTATCCCTAGTTTTTGTTTTTACGTCTTTCTCTACGACTTCGAGGTGGGTGACGGACACTGTTGATGAAAACTACGAAGGTGGCCCCTAGCGTCTTTAGCGACAACGACAAGCAACAGTCAGGTAAACTCCTTTTCAAAAATTTTATTGTCTTTTTGTTGTCTTTGTTAGCAGAAAGGTACTTTTCCCTATTTTTAATTCAAATTCCTCCTGGATTAGATTAAAATAATTGATATTAGGATGCACAGATCGACATTTAGGATAAATTTTAGTTTCTGATTGAAATTTCCCCAAATTTTTTATGAATTCGTAAAAGCCCTAATTGGTTTTACTCTATATTTGGAAAAGCCCTAATTCATTTTTCCCCAATTTCAATGAATTGTAAAACCCTAATTTGTTTTCAAGGAGATTTTTTTTTAAAAAAAAAAAGGAATTTTTCTGAGCAAAATTAAAAAGCCCTAAATTCTAATCAAGGAATTTCTGATTCTGACCATTCTCTTACAAATTCCTTTTCGGGTTTTTAATTTTTACTACTTCTAAAAAGAAAATTTCTGTAATTTTTATTCTGCATGTGTATAGACTTGAAACCCTAATCCTAAATGTCGTAAAATTTTACGAAATCCCTAAATCTTAAAACCCTAATTCATAAATTCCTTTGCAGAGTCACAGGAAAAACTGTTCGAAGAAATTTTAAAACCCTAATTCATAAATCCTGTAATTATTTAAAGGAGTTTTTAGAGAATTTGAATTATTGGAAAAATTTCATTTAACCTTTCTGTTTGTTTCTGTTTATATATATTTTATTTAAGTCTGTACAGTCAAAATTTTGATAAAAGGTTATATAGTTTGTACAAATACATTTCTGCATTCGAATTTTTATACAGTTAAAATGTATTTCAGTTTTCCTATAAATTTACGTATTTGCTCTATACGTATTTGCTCTGTATTTGTTAAAATATATTTGTACGTATTTTCTTTTACAGAATATATACAGAGTATGTTTTTTTATATATTGTAGGTAAATATTTGTATTATTTCAGTTTTTTTTTTATATATGTACAGAGTATGTTTATTTTTTAACCTGTACAAAATACGTAATATTTTCTGTATAATTTACGTAATCCTAAGTTTATGAATTCTTGTATATTCGTTTTTGTATTTCCTAAAGTTTCTTTATAAAAAAACACTTCTGTCGTATGAAGTTATATTATATTTTCTGTAGATTTCCTCTTTTGTATTATCCTTTCTGTACCTGTATTACCTTCAACAATAAAAAAAAAACAACAAAACCCATAAAAAAAAAAAACTCATAAAAACATAAAAAATATATATTTTATCTAGCAATTCTAGCCTCTAAAACTACTCCCGTGTCTTTAATATTGCAGGATATCTATAATCAAAATGCCCAAGCCCATTTTCCAAAAGCGCAACGAACCTTCTTCCATTGAAACACAAAATCCAGATGATTCTGTGATTGAGCTATTTGAAAATGCTCGTTGGTGGGATGCGCTTAATCAATTTAAGGGACACGACGTAGGGGTAGCACAACAGTTTATCCTGAATTGCAACCCTAATACTATGGTCACTCATGTAGGGAATCTAAAAATTAAGATAACCTCAAGCCTGATCTCTGAGATCCTAAACCTGCTTGAGGTTGGTACACTTTTCTACAAAAATACTAAAAGTATCACCCAACTAGTAAAGCGATTTGATGAGAAATGTTCACTTGTAAGAAACAAAGAAGGTGCAATCAGAGGGGTAGCCACCTCTACACTTCCTCTTATTTGGCAAGAAGAAGTTGTTATCATTATCAAATTCTTTACTGTTGAGGGTCGCATGTCTATTTTAGCTGCCTATCATATTCAAATGCTTCTTAACTTAAAATATCTTGACAAAGAAGACTGTGTTATCAATATTCCATACTTTCTGTGCCAATCATTAAAATCTACAGTTCTGAGAGTCAAGCCAAAAAATTTTGAGGGACAACCTAAACTACACTTAATAGCTCATCATGGTTTAATTAAACTCATAATTCTAAAAAAGGCCCATGAAGTAAAAGTATCATGGACCCGAATTGTGGAAGAAGCCAATGCACCTGAAATCCTGGAATGCTCCGAATCTGAAGATGAACAATCTACAGAAAAGGAAAGTGACTCCGATGACCATGATGAAAAACCTGGAAGTTCAAAGAAAAAATGGAAAAATACTAAATTCAGAATACAGTCCAGGAAAGAAACAAAAATAATAGAAAGTTCTGAAGAAGACCAAGACCCAGAAATACCTGTAGAGGAATCTGTTGAAGAAACCTTGTCTTATCTCAAAGCACAGAATGAATCCCTTCAAACAAAAATTGATAAATTAAGTGTGGATTTAGCAGAACAACATAAAATTGTTCAGCAAGCTCTTTCTGTGTAGTTTAAATTAATTAAACAACTCAGAGACGATAAGGTTACAGGTCCTGCAAGTCCTACCAGTCGGTCGCCACCTGTTGAAACTTCCCCACCAAAAATGTCTATAGTTGGGAGAAAGCCTAACAAGTCGGTCAACGTTGGTAAGTCTTTATCCACTCATAAAATCATTGACTTTTCAAAAGTTCTCGATGAAGACAGTTCTTAACAAACTGAGAAAATCTCTCAACCGAATGTGCCAGCTTTTAAAGGGTCTAAAGACTCCGATGAAGATCTCCCTTCTTCTCAGGCTAAGGGTGCAAAATTGAAGGAGAAAGAGAGCGACCCAGAGATTGAACATATTAAGACTGTAACTATAGAAACTCCAGCTACAGCAATAGTCGTGGACCAAAAATCTAAGAGACAAGCACAACAGGAACAGAAAACACCTCGGACAAGAGGAAGACCTTCCAGACACTCAACCCAGTGATCAGTGATCCTTAAAAGACTTAATATTTATCAGAGATTTATATTTTTAATATGTGGTTTGAAATTTTCATATATCTGTATATGTGTGATGGCTAGTTAGTATTTGTATATATTATTTTAAAACAGTTTCTTTATATACACATATGTTTACTACATATGATTTTAAATTTATTCTCCTGCATGTGTTTTAAAAAAAAATCTGTTTTACTATATGTATTTTGAGTTAATTGTTGCAAATCCTTTCTGGAGATTATCTGTTAACAAAATTTTTGATATTCAAATTACTATTATTTTTTAGAATTATTATCAAATTACTGTTATTTCTAGAATTCAATCTTAAAAAATAACAGTCTTATATTTTCTGATATGTAAGGAATAAAACGATTTCTGATGTAGCTGATTTTTAAATTTTGGATAACTTTGATATTATTTCTGCATCAGAATGATGAATTTTTGTAACTGTATTTTTCTGATGAGTACACTTTTATAAAATTATTTAATCTCTCATATATTGTAACATTCTTCTGAAACTGTGCATGTATCTTATATTGATGAATTCATATCTATTTTTATGTATGCATGAGGACATGCATAAGTTTTAGTCTGGGGGAATGATGAGAGGTTATTTACTACTAATTTTTGTATCAAATTCAATCATTTTACATGAGTATTTAATATATTTTTACATGTTATCATCAGTTAAATATGAATTATTGGTAAAAATGAGTAAAAATGGTAATTTGATGTTTATCAGTAACTTACGTCCAATTTGCCCGAGATCTGAGTTAAATGTAGGTAATAAGTGGAGAAACTACAGTTGTACTCCAGATGTGAAGAACAACCACTAGCAGTTAGAAGAAGTCAAGCGGATGATCTCAGTTTATGGAAGACAATTATTGGAGGTAATTACGGACAGTAATTACGTAAGGTCAAAAGGTCATTTTGAAGACTTACCATGGACGACAAAGCATAATATGGATGGTATAACCAAATGACGACAATTAAAATATCTTCAAATATATCTTGCCTTCCCATTTTGGTTACGAGATTCTCTCCAGCTGATAAAACTTTATGAAAAGGATTTGTAATGTTATTATTTGTCAAATGTCAAAGTTGTTAAGACTTCCTACATTAAAGGAATTGAAAAGTCTTATACAACCCTATTATGAGTCAGTTAGATAGAAAATATTCCATGTAATGCCACTTGGACCAATAGGAATATTTTTAGGTCCAAGTCAAATAAAATATATTTAGCTTTAGGATATCTTATGATGCACGTACAATCATCACTCCACATTTTCAGCAAGATACATACGTGGAAAAGATTGTACATTGTATTAGTCTTAGTATAAAAATATACAGTAGAAACCAGAGTCTCTCTCTCCTCTGGTTTTTTCTCTTTGATTACATTATTCATTACATCATGTTACAAATTATTTTCTGGAGCTTGTACAGTTGACTCTTCATCAATAAAATAGCATTTCTTCATTATGGTAACTTGTATCATTTGTGGCATTTGTTTATTCTCTATTTTGAATTTGTAAATTCTGCAACCTACATTCATGAATTATAAATAAATGTTAGTATAAATCATAATATTTAGTTACTGATAGAGTAGTTTAGGGGAAAGAACTTACACTGCCACTTAGGAGGCAGGGCCCACTCCTAATCGATAGTCCCTGAGCTCTTCACCCCATGCATTAGGTTAGAATTAGTTAGATCTGCATTAGAAAATACATAAAATATAAAATTGCATAATAGTTAAATTTCATAATAAATTGCACTTATTTACTATTTCTGCATAATTCATACTGCATATTTTTATATTTCTTTTTGTACACGTGTACGCATGATTTATGGAAAGGAAATTGAACTAGGTTTAAGTATTAATTTCTACGATCATATCTATACTGGATTGCTACTTTTTAAATCTAACCTTGATTTTCCCTCGGATTGATAAAATTAAATGTAAGCTTCTACAACCGATCAACCACGTATGTTATATATAAAGAGAA
>JAQPPZ010001357.1:0-126855 GCA_028583015.1 Wollemia nobilis
TGAGCGAGGAGTTATAACCTCAAAAAGTTTTGCCTCGAAACTTCAAAATGATGGCCAATGGAATATCGTATGAACTACTCCACTTTAATGAAATTGTAATTTTCATAAATCAAAATTTATTCAGATGAAAAATTGAAGCTCATTCTTCACACCCATGAATTTATTTATGAAATTTTAATTTTTTTAAATTTTAATTTTATTCACCGAAGTTTAAAAAAAAAACTACAAAAGAAAGGGTTAGAAATATAAATAAAAATTCTAGAAAATGGACCAAAAAATTGAAAATGTTAAAACACACTACAGTTAGTATGATGTCGCCCTATTATGTTGTAGCTCTTTTTGAGAGCTTTTTGAAAATATGCACTAATAGTCAATTCGAGCAATGAGCGAGGAGTTATGACACTAGAAAGTTTTACCCCCAAAATTCAAAATGATGGCCAATTGAATGTCGTATGAACTACCCCCCTTTAATGAAATTATAATTTTCATAAAATAAAGTTCATTTATTGTTTGTGAATGTAAATGCAAAGCCTGAAAATCGATTTTCTTCAAAATATGAAAAAAATGTGAAATTTCAAAATTATAAAAAATCTTATAAAATAGTAACTTTAAATAATTTTTATAAATTTGAAATGACTTCATAATGAGTTAAAAATTATTTCGGATGAAATATTGAAGCTCATTATTCACACCAATGCATTTATTTGTGAAATTTTAATTTTTTTTATTTTTACTTTACTCGCCGAAGTTTAAAAAAAATCTGCAAAAAGAAGGGTTATAAAAATAAAAATAAAATTCTAGAAAATGGATCAGAAAGGTGAAAATATTAAAGCACACTATAGTCAGTATGATGTTGCCCTATGCCATTGTAGCTCTTTTCGAGAGCTTTCCAAAAATATGCACTAATAGTCAATCCAAACAATGAGCGAGGAGTTATAACCCTGGAAAGTTTTACCCCCAAAATTTAAAATGATGGGCAATGGAATGTCGTATGAACTACCCCACTTTAATGAAATTGTAATTTTCATAAAGAAAAGTTTATTTATTGTCTGTGAATTCAAATGTAAATCATGAAAATCGATTTACCTTCAAAATATAAAAAAAAATGTGAAATTTTGAAATTATAAAAATATTTATAAAACAACTTTAAATAATTTTTATAAATTCAAAATGACTTTAGAATGAGATCAAAATTGTTTCGGATGAAATATTGAAACTCATTCTTCACACCCATGCATTTATTTATGAAATTTTATTTTTCTTTGTTTTTATTTTAGTCGTCGAAGTTTTAAAAAAATCTTCAAAAATAAGGGTTAGAAAAATAAAATAATTTTTTTTGGAAAATGGACCAGAAAGCCAGAAATGTTACAACACACTATAGTCAGTATGATGTCCTACATGGTTGCAGCTTTTTTCGAGAGCTTTCCAAAAATATACACTAATAGTCAATCCAAGCTACGAGCAAAGAGTTATGACCCCGGGAAGTTTTGCCCCTAAAATTCAAAATGATGACCAATGGAATGTCATATGAACTACCCTCTTTAATAAAATTGTAATTTTCATAAAGGGAAGTTCATTTATTGTCTATGAATGCAAATGCAAAGCCTAAAAATCGATTTGGCTTCAAAATATGAAAAAATATGAAATTTTGAAATTATAAAAATACTTATAAAACAACAAATTTAAATAATTTTTATAAATTTGAAATGAGATCAAAATTGTTTCGGATGAAAGATTGAAGCTCATCCTTCACACCCATGCATTTATTTATTAAATTTTAATTTTATTTTATTTTTATTCTAGTCGCCAAAGTTTAAAAAAAATCTGCAAAAGGAAGGGTTAGAAAAATAAAAATAAAATTTTGAAAAATGGAGCAGAAAGCCAAAAATATTAAAATACACTACAATAAGTATGATGTCACACTACGTTGTTGTAGCTCTTTTTGAGAGCTTTCCGAAAATCTGCATTAATAGTCAATCCAAGCAATGAGTGAGGAGTTATAACCCCGGGAAGTTTTACCCCCAAAATTCAAAATGATGGCCAATGAAATTTCGTTTGAACTACCTCCCTTTAATGAAATTGTAATTTTCATAAAGAAAATTTCATTTATTGTCTGTGAATGCAAATTCAATGCCTGAAAATCGATTTGCCTTCAAAATATGAAAAAAATATGAAATTTTGAAATTATAAAAATCCTTATAAAATAGAAACTTTAAATAATTTTTATAAATTCGAAATGACTTCAAAATGAGATCAAAATTGATTCGGATAAAATATTGAAGCTCATTCTTCACACCTATGTATTTATTTATGAAATTTTTATTTTTATTTTTATTTTTGTCGCCGAAGTTTAAAAAAAATCTGCAAAAGAAAGGGTTAGAAATATAAAAATAAAATTCTAAAAAATGGACCAAAAAGTTAAAAATGTTAAAACACACTACAGTTAGTATGATGTCGCCCTATGTTGTTGTAGCTCTTTTTGATAGCTTTTCGAAAATATTCACTAATAGTCAATCTGAGCAACCAGCGAGGAGTTATGACCCCGAGAAGTTTTACCCCCAAAATTTAAAATGATGGCCAATGGAATGACGTATGAACTACCCCCTTTTAATGAAATTATAATTTTTATAAAGATAAGTTCATTTATTGTCTGTGAATGTAAATGCAAAGCTTGAAAATTGATTTCCTTCAAAATATGAAAAAAATGTGAAATTATGAAATTATAAAAATCCTTATAAAATAGTAACTTTAAATAATTTTTATAAATTTGAAATGACTTCAAAATAAGTTAAATATTATTTTGGATGAAATATTGAAGCTCATTCTTCACACCAATGCATTTATTTGTGAAATTTTAATTTTTTAATTTTTATTTTAGTCGTCGAAGTTTTAAAAAAATCTACAAAAGGAAGGGTTATAAAAATAAAAATAAAATTTTGGAAAATATACCAAAAAACTAAAAATGTTAAAACACTCTACAGTTAGTATGATTTTACCCTACGTTGTTGTAGCTCTTTTCGAGAGCTTTTTCAAAAATATGCACTAATAGTCAATCCGAGCAACGAGCGAGGAGTTATCACCCTAGGAAGTTTTACCCCCAAAATTTAAAATGATGGCCAATGGAATGTCGTATGAACTACCCCAGTTTAATAAAATTGTAATTTTTGTAAAGGGAAGTTTATTTATTGTCTGTGAATTCAAATGCAAAGCCTAAAAATTGATTTACCTTCAAAATATGAAAAAAATGTGAAATTTCGAAATTATAAAAATCCTTATAAAACAGTAATTTTAAATTATTTTTATAAATTTGAAATAACTTGATAATGAGATCAAAATTGTTTTGGATGAAATATTGAAACTCATTCTTCACACCCATGCATTTATTTATGAAATTTTATTTTTTTTAGGTTTTTATTTTAGTCGTCGAAGTTTAAAAGAAATTTGTAAAATGAAAGGTTAGAAAAATAAAAATTATATGTCCTCTCCTGGGTGCTGGTAGAGGCCGACCCAGGTTCCATTCCCCTTGTCTCCATCCTGCAGATATATGGTATAGTTAGGAATGTCCTATGTGCTGGTAGAGGCCGACAAGGCTCCATTCCTCCTATGCCCAACCTGTTGAAAGTGGCACCTCGAAAGGGGTGTTTTCCACTATAAATTAAATTTTTCATGGCCCTTTTAGATGTGAAATGTGTGAAAAGAATGTAGAAAATATCAACCATATTTTTATTGAGTGTACTTTAGCCTCTGAGCTATGGAGGAGAATGGCAACTTTACTTGGCTTACAGTGGTCCATTTTTTTCACTTTTGAACAGACTTTGGAGGGATTGGCCTAATCAAGAGGGTGTTGATCATTTTATTAGGCAGTTAGTTTGGATGGGTTCTACCATTCTTCTTTGGAATATTTGGAATGAAAGGAACAACCGAATTTTTAATCAAGATAGGAAGGATATTCACTATATGTGGCAAAAGACCATAGCCAACTTAGTTGAATCAGTCCATCAACTCCTTAATCACCCCCAAAACTCCCACCAAAGATGGGATCAAGTGATGCAAAGATTGAAGATTAAACCTTCTAAGGGCAACCAACTTAAAGGGAATGTGAGCATTAGTAAGATGGATAGGACTAGAAATTGGCAACCTCCTCCTAACGATTTTGGAAAAGTCAATACTGATGGAGCCTCTAGAGGGAACCCTGGAAAAGCCAGTGTGGGAGGAATTGGTAGACTTTTCCATCATTTCTTTCTATCATTTCTTTGGATGGCTCCAGTTCTGAAGGTACCTAGTTTCTTCTTCTTTTTTTTTTGTGTTTCTCTTTGGTTCATTCAGTTTTTTTAGTTCCCTAGCTCATTCTATTCTTTATTTTGTTTCCTCCGTTGATTCTTGCATTAATAGTCTTTTGGTCTAGATAGGTCATTGTTTTGTTCATTTTTTTTTCTTTTGTCTTCTTTGTTTAGTTTTTTAAGGTGGGTGGGTTCTTTTGTTTTGTTTTGTTTTTGTGTTCTTTGTGTTGTTTTTTGTTGTTCTTGTGTTTCTGTTGTTTTGTTTTTTTTTAATGTTTTTTGTTATTGTTCTTGTATTTTTTTTTGTTCTTGTTCTTGGGTTTCTCTTTGTTTGTGTTATTTCATTTTTTTTTTATGTGTGAGTGTTTTCTATGTTTTTTATTTTTTTTTATTGTCTGTTGTTGGTTGTTTTTATTTTTATTTTAATTTTTAGGTTTTGGTTGTGTTTATTTTTCATGTTTTTTTGGGTTGTCTTTGTAGTGTGCTGTTGTTTTTGTCTTTTTTGTGTTTTGTTATGTGGTTCTTGTGTTTTTCTATGTGGTTTGTGTTGTGGTTTCTTTTATCTTATTGTGCGTGTTGGTTGTGCTTTTGGTTTTGACACACTCAAGGAGCATGTTTTTTATTTTATTTTATTATTTTTGTTGTTTACTTTTTTTAATTTGGTTTTGTGTGTTTGTTTGCTCCTTGAGTATGTCAAAGGTGGTAGGCCAGGTCCGAGTCCTGGGCGTTTTTGGCGGAATGGATACCCCTGCCTCCTTGGGTATCACCCGAAAGTGGCATCCCTTTTGGGATGTTTTCCACAAATAATAAAAAAAAAATGACCCCAAAAATTTTTACCCCCAAAATTCAAAATGATGGCCAATTGAATGTCGTATGAACTACCCCCATTTAATGAAATTATAATTTTTATAAAGGAAAGTTCATTTATTGTTTGTGAATGTAAATGCAAAGCCTGAAAATCGATTTCCTTCAAAATATGAAAAAATATGAAATTTCGAAATTATAAAAATTCTTATAAAATAGTAACTTTAAATAATTTTTATAAATTTGAAATGACTTCAGAATGAGTTAAAAATTGTTTCGGATGAAATATTGAAGCTCATTATTCACACCAATGCATTTATTTATGAAATTTTAATTTTTTTATTTTTATTTTACTCACCGAAGTTTTAAAAAAATCTACAAAAAGAAGGGTTATAAAAATAAAAATAAAATTTTGGAAAATGGATCAGAAAGATGAAAATATTAAAACACACTACAGTCAGTATGATGTTGCCCTATGCCATTTTAGCTCTTTTCGAGAGCTTTCCAAAAATATGCACTAATAGTCAATCCGAGCAACGAGCGAGGAGTTATGACCCCGGGAAGTTTTACCCCTAAAATTTAAAATGATGGCCAATGGAATGTCGTATGAACTACCCCACTAATGAAATTGTAATTTTCATAAAGATAAGTTTATTTATTATCTGTGAATTCAAATACAAAGCTTGAAAATCGATTTACCTTCAAAATATGAAAAAAAATGTGAAATTTTGAAATTATAAAAATCTTTATAAAACGACAACTTTAAATAATTTTTATAAATTCAAAATGACTTTAGAATGAGATCAAAATTATTTCGGATGAAATATTGAAACTCATTCTTCACACGCATGTATTTATTTATGAAATTTATTTTTCTTTATTTTTATTTTAGTCGTCGAAGTTTTAAAAAAATCTTCAAAAAGAAGGGTTGGAAAAATAAAATAAAAAATTCTAAAAAATGGACCAGAAAGCTAGAAATGTTAAAACACACTATAGTCAGTATGATGTCTTACGTTGTTGGAGCTCTTTTCGAGAGCTTTCCAAAAATATGCACTAATAGTCAATCCGAGCTACAAGCGAAGAGTTATGACCCTAGGAAGTTTTGCCCCTTGGTCAATGGAATGCCATATGAACTACACCCTTTAATGAAATTGTAATTTTCATAAAGGGAAGTTCATTTATTGTCTATGAATGCAAATGCGAAGCCTAAAAATCGATTTCCCTTCAAAATATGAAAAAAATGTGAAATTTTGAAATTATAAAAATACTTATAAAACAACAAATTTAAATAATTTTTATAAATTCGAAATGAGATCAAAATTGTTTCGGATAAAATATTGAAGCTCATCCTTCACACCCATGCATTTATTTATGAAATTTTAATTTAATTTTATTTTTATTCTAGTTGTCGAAGTTTAAAAAAAATCTCCAAAGGAAGGGTTAGAAAAATAAAAATAAAATTTTGAAAAATGGAGCAGAAAGCCAAAAATATTAAAACACACTATAGTCAGTATGATGTCGCCCTACATTGTTGTAGCTCTTTTTGAGAGCTTTAAGAAAATATGCACTAATAGTCAATCCGAGCAATGAGCGAGGAGTTATAACCCTAGGAAGTTTTACCCCCAAAATTCAAAATGATGGCCAATGGAATTTCGTTTGAACTACCCCCCTTTAATGAAATTGTAATTTTCATAAATTAAAGTTCATTTATTGTCTGTGAATGCAAATGCAACGCCTAAAAATCGATTTGCCTTCAAAATATGGAAAAAATGTGAAATTCCGAAATTATAAAAATTCTTATAAAATAGCAACTTTAAATAATTTTTATAAATTCGAAATGACTTCAAAATAAGATCAAAATTGATTCGGATAAAACATTGAAGCTCATTCTTCACACCCATGTATTTATTTATGAAATTTTTATTTTTATTTTTATTTTTATTTTAGTCGTCGAAGTTTACAAAAAAGAAAACTGCAAAAGAAAGGGTTAGAAATATAAAAATAAAATTCTAGAAAATGGACCATAAAGTTGAAAATGTTAAAACACACTACAGTTACTATGATGTCGCCCTATGTTGTTGTAGCTCTTTTTAAGAGCTTTCCGAAAATATGCACTAATAGTCAATCCGAGCAATGAGCGAGGAGTTATGCCCTCGAGAAGTTTTACGCCCAAAATTCAAAATGATGGCCAATGGAATGATGTATGAACTACCCCCTTTTAATGAAATTATAATTTTTATAAAGAAAAGTTCATTTATTGTCTGTGAATGTAAATGCAAAGCTTGAAAATCGATTTCCTTCAAAATATGAAAAAAAATGTGAAATTCCGAAATTATAAAAATCCTTATAAAATAGTAGCTTTAAATAATTTTTATAAATTTGAAATGACTTCAGAATGAGTTAAAAATTATTTCGGATGAAATATTGAAGCTCATTCTTCACACCCATGCATTTATTTAGGAAATTTTTATTTTTTTATTTTTATTTTAGTCGTCTAAGTTTAAAAAAAATCTGCAAAAAGAAAGGGTTATAAAAATAAAAATAAAATTTTGGAAAATAGAGCAGAAAGCTAAAAATATTAAAACACACTACAGTTAGTATTATTTTACGATACATTGTTGTAGATCTTTTCGAGAGCTTTCCAAAAATATGCACTAATAGTCAATCCGAGCAACGAGCGAGGAGTTATGACCCCGGGAAGTTTTGCCCCCAAAATTTAAAATGATGACCAATGGAATGTCGTATGAACTACCCCACTTTAATGAAATTGTAATTTTCGTAAAGGGGAGTTCATTTATTGTCTGTGAATTCAAATGCAAAGCCTAAAACTCGATTTCCTTCAAAATATGAAAAATATGTGAAATTACAAAATTATAAAAAACCTTATAAAACAGTAATTTTAAATAATTTTTATAAATTCGAAATAACTTTAGAATGAGATCAAAATTGTTTCGGATGAAATATTGAAACTCGTTCTTCACACCCATGCATTTATTTATGAAATTTTATTTTTTTTAGGTTTTTATTTTAGTCGTCGAAGTTTAAAATAAATCTATAAAAGGAAGGGTTAGAAAAATAAAAAATAAAATTTTAAAAAATGGACTAGAAAGCTAAAAATATTAAAAACACACTACAGTCAGTATGATGTCACCCTAAGGTATTGTAGCTCTTTTCGAGAGGTTTCCAAAAATATGCACTAATAGTCAATCCAAGCAACGAGCGAGGAGTTATAACCCCGAGAAGTTTTGCCTCAAAAATTTAAAATGATGGCCAATGGAATATTGTATGAACTACCCCCCTTTAATGAAATTATAATTTTCATAAAGGGAATTTCATTTATTATCTGTGAATGTAAATGCAAAGCTTGAAAAATCCATTTCCTTAAAAATATGAAAAAAATGTGAAATATCGAAAATATAAAAATCCTTATAAAATAGTAACTTTAAATAATTTTTATAAATTCGAAATAACTTCAGAATGAGTTAAAAATTATTTCGGATGAAATATTGAAGCTCATTCTTCACACCCATGCATTTATTTATGAAATTTATTTTATTTTTATTTTTATTTTAGTCGTCAAAGTTTAAAAAAATTCTTCAAAAGAAAGGGTTATAAAAATAAAAATAAAATTTTGGAAAATAGACTAGAAAGTTAAAAATGTTAAAACACACTACATTTAGTATGATTTTACCTTACGGTGTTGTAGCTCTTTTCGAGAGCTTTCCCAAAATATGCACTAATGTCAATCCAAGCAACGAGCGAGGAATTATGACCCCAGGAATTTTTGCCCCCAAAATTCAAAATGATGGCCAATGGAATATTGTATGAACTTCTCATCTTTAATGAAATTATAATTTTCATAAATGGAAGTTCATTTATTATATTTGAATGCAAATGCAAAGCGTGAAAATCGATTTACCTTCAAAATATAAAAAAAAAATTGAAATTTTGAAATTATAAAAATCTTTATAAAACAACTTTAAATGATTTTTATAAATTTGAAATGAATTCAAAATGAGATCAAAATTATTTGAGATGAAAAATTGAATCTCATTCTTCACACCAATCCATTTATTTATGAAATTTTATTTTTTATTTTTTATTTTTTTTAGTTGTCAAAGTTCAAAAAAATTGTAAAATGAAGGGTTAGAAAAATAAAAATAAAATTTTGAAAAATGGACCACAAAAAATGTTAAAATACATTACAGTCAGTATGATGCCACCATACATTGTAGTAGTTCTTTTCGAGAGCTTTTTGAAAATATGCACTAATAGTCAATCCGAGCAACGAGCGCCGAGTTATGACCTTGGGAAGTTTTACCCATAAAATTTAAAATGATGGCCAATGGAATGTCGTATGAACTACTCCCCTTTAATGATATTGTAATTTTCATAAAGGGAAGTTCATTTATTTTCCATGAATGCAAATGCAAAGCTTGAAAATCATTTTCTCTTCAAAATATGAAAAATGAGAAATTCTAAAATTATAAACATCCTTATAAAACAACTTTAAATATTTTTATAAATTTGAAATGACTTTAGAATGAGTTAAAAATTGTTTTGGATGAAATATTGAAACTCATTCTTCACACCCATGCATTTATTTATGAAATTTTAATTTTTTTATTTTTATTTTAGTCGTCGAAGTTTTAAAAAATTTGCAAAAGGAAGGGTTATAAAAATAAAAATAAAATTCTAAAAAATGGACCAAAAAGCTAAAAATGTTAAAACACACTACAATTAGTATGATGTCACCCTACATCATTATAACTCTTTTTGAAAGCTTTTTGAAAATATGCACTAATAGTCAATCCGAGCAACAAACGAGGAGTTATGACCTCGGGAAGTTTTACCCCCAATATTTAAAATGATGGCCAATGGAATACCATATGAACTACCCCACTTTAATGAAATTGTAATTTTCATAAAAGGAAGTTCATTTATTGTTTGTGAATTCAAATGCAAAGCCTGAAAATTGATTTCCTTTTTAAATATAAAAAAATGTGAAATTCTAAAATTATAATTCAAAATGACTTTAGAATGAGATCAAAATTATTTCGTATGAAATATTGAAACTCATTCTTCACACCCATTCATTTATTTATGAAATTTTTATTTTTATTTTGGTTGCCGAAGTTTTAAAAAAATCTACAAAAGGAAGGGTTATAAAAATAAAGATAAAATTCCAAAAAATTGACAAAAAATCTAAAAATGTTAAAACACACTACAGTCAGTATGATGTCACCCTATGCTATTGTAGCCCTTTTCAAATGCTTTTCAAAAATATGCACTAATAGTCAATCCGAGGAACGAGCGAGAAGTTATGACCCCGGGAAGTTTTACCCCCAAAATTTAAAATGATGGCCAATGGAATGCCGTATGAACTACCCCACTTTAATGAAATTGTAATTTTCATAAAGGGAAGTTCATTTATTGTCTGTGTATTCAAATGCAAAGCCTGAAAATCAATTTCCCTTCAAAATATGAAAAAAATATGAAATTTCAAAATTATAAAAATCTTTATAAAACAACTTCAAATAATTTTTATAAATTCAAAATGACTTCAGAATGAGAACAAAATTGTTTTAGATGAAATATTGAATCTAATTCTTCACACTCATTCATTTATTTATGAATTATTATTATTATTTTTTTACTTTTTAGTCGTCGAAGCTTAAAAAAAATCTACAAAAGGAAGGGTTAGAAAAATAGAAATAAAATTCTAAAAAATGGACCAGAAAGCCAAAAATATTAAAATACAATATAGTTAGTATGATGCCATCCTATGTTATTGTAGTTCTTTTCGAGAGCTTTTCGAAAATATGCACTAATAGTCAATTCGAGCAACGAGCGAGGAGTTATGACCCCGAGAAGTTTTACCCCTAAAATTCAAAATGATGGTCAATGGAATGTCGTATGAACTACCCCCCTTTAATGAAATTGTAATTTTCATAAAGGGAAGTTCATTTATTGTCTGTGAATATAAATGCAAAGCCTGAAAATCAATTTCCTTCAAAAAATGAAAAAATTATGAAATTTCAAAAGTATAAAAATGCTTATAAAATAGTATTTTTAAATATTTTTTATAAATTTGAAATGACTTAAGAATGAGTTAAAAATTGTTTCGGATGAAATATTGGAGCTCATTCTTCACACCCATGTATTTATTTATGAAATTTTTATTTTTATTTTTATTTTAGTCACCGAAGTTTAAAAAATATCTGCAAAAGGAAGGGTTATAAAAATAAAATTCTAGAAAATGGACCAAAAAGATAAAAATGTTAAAACACACTACATTCAATATGATTTCTCTCTACGTTGTTGTAGCTCTTTTCGAGAGCTTTTCAAAAATATGCACTAATAGTCAATCCGAGCAACGAGCGAGGAGTTATGACCTCGAAAACTTTTACCCCCAAAATTTAAAATGATGGCTAATGGAATATCGTATGAACTACCCCACTTTAATGAAATTATAATTTTCATAAAGATAAGTTCATTTATTGTTTGTGAATTCAAATGCAAAGCCTGAAAAAATCAATTTCCCTTCAAAATATGAAAAAAATATGAAATTATGAAATTATAAAAATCCTTATAAAACAACTTTAAATACTTTTTATAAATTTGAAATAACTTCAAAATGAGATCAAAATTATTTCAGATGAAATATTGAATTTCATTCTTCACACCCATGTATTTATTTATGAAATTTTATTTTTTGTTTTTATTTTAGTCACTGAAGTTTAAAAAAATCTACAAAAGGAAGGGTTAGAAAAATAAAAATAAAATTCCAAAAAATGCACCAGAAAGTCAAAAATTTTGAAACACGCTATAGTCAATATAATGTTGTCCTACATTGTTGTTGCTCTTTTCGAAATCTTTCCGAAAATATGCACTAATAGTCAATCCGAGCAACGAGCGAGGAGTTATGACCCCAAGAAGTTTTGTCACTAAAATTTAAAATGATGGTCAATGGAATGCCATATGAACTACCCCCTTTAATGAAATTGTAATTTTCATAAAGGGAAGTTCATTTATTGTCTGTGAATGCAAATGCAAAGCCTGAAAATCAATTTACCTTCAAAATATGAAAAAAATATAAAATTTTGAAATTATAAAAATCCTTATAAAATAACAACTTTAAATAGTTATTATAAATTTGAAATGACTTCAGAATGAGATAAAAATTGCTTTGGATGAAATATTGAAGCTCATTATGCACACCCATGCATTTATTTATTTTTTTTATTTTAGTCGTCGAACTTAAAAAAAATCTACAAAAAGAAGGGTTAGAAAAAAAAAAAATTATGAAAAATGGACCAGAAAGCTTAAAATGTTAAAATACACTATAGTCATTATGATGTCGCCCTATGCACTTGCAGCTTTTTTTGAGAGCTTTATGAAAATATGCACTATTAGTCAATCCGAGCAACGAACGAGGAGTTATGACCCTGGGAAGTTTCTCTCCAAAATTCAAAATGATGACCAATGGAATACCATATAAACAACCTCCCTTTAATGAAATTGTATTTTTCATAAAGGGAAGTTCATTTATTGTCTGTGAATGCAAATGCAAAGCCTAAAAATCAATTTACCTTCAAAATATGAAAAAATATAAAATTATGAAATTATAAAAATCCTTATAAAATAACTTTAAATAATTTTTATATATTCAAAATGACTTCAAAAGATTTTTAGATGAAATATTGAAGCTCATTCTTCACACCAATGTATTTATTTATGAAATTTTAATTTTAATTTATTTATTTTAGTCGTCGAAGTTAAAAAAAAATCTACAAAAGGAAGGGTTAGAAAAGTAAAAATATAATTTTGAAAAATGGACCAGAAAGTCAAAAATGTTAAAACACACTACAGTTTTTTTTGGTAAATAAAAGTCTTCATTAATTATCGGGTTTTGCAGGTTAACCTAAAACCTATTACAACATCCAGCCTTCTACTGAGATTGTAGATCCTAGTCATCCTTGAAACTTTCTTACCAGAACTTGTGTTGAATCCCCTACAACACCTTACTAACAAGGCACACCCATACCTAAACATAACTGTAAACATTACTTACATTGACAAGAAATTGAAGTTTGGAACTTTGCACTTGTGAAACCTGTTGCTTGCCCATTTCCTATTCTTTGTCGAAATCTTCCAAGGCTTACACCCTGTTACCTTCATTTCCAATTTGGTATGATTTAGAGGGAAACCCCATAGTTATTACCAGCTCCATGGGGAAATAACACCCATTTATCTTTCTTCTTAACGGGTAGGTTTCTTTTCATGACTAATAATGTTTTCCACTTCACGTGGCACACCTTGTGTCCATGTCACCAAACTACCAACATCAACACCTATGTTGGCTAATTTGTTAGCTGACCTGTTGGCCTCACGGTACACGTGATGAGTCCTCCTGTTCTGTCTTATCGCAAAAAGGATCCTCACTTCATGGATGACTCCCTCGATTCTCCATGGAGGTTTTTTGCCATTGGTTAACAGGTTGATGATGTTCATAGAATCACCTTCAATCATCAAGTTACCTTGAGTTGCTTGGGCTACTTGCAACCCTCTCCAAAGGGCTCTAGCTTATGCTTCGTTATTAGTTCTGATTCCCAATGGTTCAACGAAAGCCTTGACTAGATTTCCTTAATGATCCCTGATTATTCCTCCAGCTCTAGCTCTTCCTGGGTTCTCCTTGGATGCACCATCAAAATTTAGTTTAAACCAACCCTAGGGGGGTGGCTCCCAAGAAATCCCATTTCTGGGATTGGGCAAAGGAATGGAAGGTTTGTCCTCAATACCTAAGGCCCAAGCTAATTGTTTTTCTTGGGGAGGAATTGAGTGGTTCTCATCCACTAAGGTGCTAAGGTTTTCTTTCGCAAAGACAATAATCCTGTTGAGGATAGTTTTTGGGTTGTGAATGGTATCCTTAAAGGCTTTATGGTTCCTTTCTAGCCAAATTTTCCAGAGAAAATTATGCCAACAGATTTTCCATAGGTACTTAAGTTTTAGGCTAACAAAGGGTTGAGGCCATTGATGGAACACTTCAGATATAAGAGCAGGCTTAACCCATGAGATCCTAAAGGCTTGGAAAAGTTCATCCAGGATGGACTCCGCTATCGGACACTCCAAAAATAAGTGTTGGGTTGTCTCCCATCCCACCCTGCACATGTAGCAACGGTTAGCAATAACCATACCTTTGGATAACATATTTTCCATAGTGAGAATTTTTCCTTGAATCACCAGCCATGAAAAAAAGATATTTTAGGAATTAAGCCTTTGATCCAAACCAAACTCGGTTGAAATTATTGACCTTCCAAATTGAGAAGCAAATTATAGGCAGACTTAACTGTTAAGTCACCACTTTTAGTCTCAGCCCAAACAATGTGATCTTCATCCTCTCCAGAGGGAATAATTTGCTGAGTTAAAATGTTATAAAGCTCTTCAGACTCCGCTTCAAATGATGTAGTAACAATAGTATGAAGCTATATTATTCATCATAATGCAAGTATATATAGAATTACATAGGAATCTCATGTAGGTTAAGTGGTTGCAACAATCTGCCAAACATGGCCAACCACTTAACTACTAGTTAACCAAATGCTAACTATGGATGTCCACTAACTGCTAGAAGACAAACAAGATCTCTAACAGTTAACTAACATCTAACAACATGCTAAAAACATGCTAACAACCTGCTAACAACCTATTTCTAACATGGGCATACTATGCCTCATGTGAATACAAAGTGCAAGAAATAGGAATAATAAATAATAATAATAATTAACTTAGGCTTAAGTGGATAGGCCTAAGTTATCCTCAACACTCCTCCCAACCATATAAGCATTGGACCCCAATGCTCTCAACAAATGTGGAAAGTCATGGGCCATCTCATGGTGAGGAATCTAGCGAGCCATGTGTGGAAAGTGACCGCGACGAGCAACAAGGTAAGTAGTGGAAGAACCCTATCCCGTGTGATGAGTCTTCATCTCAAAAACTCTATCTAAAATGAGCGAAAGTTGACGATCAGGTGCCACTACTGCTGTAGGACTGAAAACAAGATCGAGTACCAAAAGAGGGTCCTAAAATGGTGTCTCTGGAAAGCGGCGCTCATCCAAAGGAACCCAAACTCTGCCTCCAACCTGTGGTGAGTGAGGATTGTGATGCTTTCGCACCACTCCCTACGGAGTCTCCTGCAAGTCATGTGGTATCTTGCCTAGAAGGCTCTGTCGGTGCTCAATAAGGGAAGTAACCTTAGCTTGCTCCTCCATGTGTGCAATGGTGGGAGTGTGCAAAGCCAAAGGTAACTTCTATGGAACAAGTGGTTCAGTAGTTGTAGGTGTACCCAAAATTATACCAATGGAATCAATGGCATCTTTCTCATGAGTGAGAATGGTGGGTTCCTTAACCACTTGCTCTTGTGACTGTTCATTATGTGGGAGTGAAACTTCTTCCTTTGCATGTTCCTTAGGTGGTGCTTTTTCTTCATTTTGTGTGGAAAAAATGCTAGTAGGAGCTAAAATAAGTGCTTGAATCAATGGCTTCCTTACTTGCCTACAACTTAACATCAAATTGGAAGTAGGTGTAGTGCTTTGTATCAAGTAGTTTTTACCATGCAACTCCAATGTGTAGGTGTTCTTTTTAGCATGATAAATAGCATTCCTATCAAATTGATAGGGTTTACCTAGCAAGAGTCCACAACAATCCATATCTGTGACATCATACCTAACTTTGTCCACAAACTTGTCACCAAAAGCAAAAGTCAAGGTGCAAGTATGGGTGATGTTGGATGTGGAGTCTACATCTTTCCACCCAAGTGCATAAGGTTGATGATGTGGTTTGATGGGAAGTTTCAACTTCTCCACAACGGATTTTGCAATGAGGTTATTTTGTGATTCGTTATCAATGATACAATCAACATAGAAATCATGCGTCAAGTGGGCTCTAGTGACAAACAAATGATCATGCCCCCCTTGAGCAAATGCATTGGACATTAGGGTAACTTTGTTCAGTTTACCCTTTAAAGCAGGATATTCTTCTTCTATCCCTGTAGCCAAAATGGGACCATCTTGTGGTTCCTCATGTGTAGGTTGTACAATTAGGGATTTCTTCTTCTTAAACTTCTCAAAAGTATAGCATTTGGATTTTACATGTCCATGCTTTTTACAAAAGTCACAATACAATGAAGAAGAAGAATCTTTAGCATGATAGGAAGAAGAATGTGCTTTAGGAGAAGTGGAAGGAGAAGAAGAATGAGGGGAAGATTGAGAATTGTTCTTCACCTGCTGTTGATGCTGATTCCCGCCTTTGGAAGAGCCCTCCTGTGATGAACGAGATTTTTGATATGCACCAACTTTCTCCTCTGCAAGAATGGCATGATTGAATGCCACATCCAAGGTGAGGAAGACATTGAATTTTATCTCCCTGAAAATATGATCTTGCAAGCCACGAGTGAATTTATTAATCAAATCATCTTCTGAATCTTTCACACCAAGCAATACCCTCAACCTATTAAATTGGAATATGAAATCAGAAACTGACATTCCATAGGTTTGCCTCAATCTATACCACTTGGTAGTGAGGTCACATTGGTAGTTTGGTGGAAAGAAGGTGTTTTTCAGAATTTGAGTTAATTCTTTCCAAGTCATGGTGGCATTATGACTCTGTCTTTCTACAATGAGAACTTTTGCTAAACCTGTGAGTTTTAGTGTAGCAAATGTGGCTTTCTCATCCTCCGGAATTTTAGCATAAGCAAACCAAGTTTGCATATCCAAAATCCATGTAGATAAGACATCGGGATCCCTAGATCCATCATACATTTTAACCTCACATTTGGCTTTTTTTGCATGATTATGGTGGATTTTGAGTTCACCAGGATTAAACTGCACAACAATGTCTCTCACTTTTTCTGCCAAAATGTCTACTGCTTCAATGAGGTTTTCCATGTTTGTTTTGAGATCATGAGCCATATTTTGCCTAGTATATGCTAGACTAGGAGGAATACAAAATGGTCTTGCAGGAACTTAATCTAGGCTTAGGAACAATTTCAGTTTCCTATGCAGCCAAATTGCCTAGATTTTACAAATTTGCTCTCCAAAATAACAAAAATGGGCTATTTAGTGCTTTTACAAAATTAAAAATTTCAATTTTGCAATTACAATGATAGCACTAAAATACTGAAAAATTAGCCCTTTTACAATGCCAAAATTTGGTTAGGAGGCAAAAACAATCTTCAGAAAATTTGCAACACAATGCAAAAAATTTGGTCAAAAACGGACCAGTAATGAGGAAGATATCACCTCTTGAAGTTGCTCTCCTTTGTTGCAGTTTTGGCGCCAAAAAGGTAAAATTTGAAATTTTGAAAATTCAATTTGAATTTCCCTCCTACCAGTTTTCCCGCCAATTTTCTTTGGTACCAAAAAATTTCTCATCAATTTTTTTTTTTTAAATAAAATATTAATATTTTAAAAAAATATTTTCATGCAATTTTTTTTTTTGAATAAAATATTAATAAGAATATTAATATTTTATTTGCATGAATTATAAAATTCTTTCACAATAAAAGAAAATTTCCAATTTTGCATGAAATTGCAAACCAATATTTTGCTCCACTTCAATCTGTTCTTGGGCAATCTTTTTGGCAGATCTGCAATGTCCACCTTTTGGCCACAACTTGGCCTCAACTGATGCTTAACACCTGGTGTAGGGGTAATTTCTACCCTCAGTCACCTCAACTTCACTTGGTGTTGTAGGTGACTTCAAGTCAACTCCACTCAACACCTCCTAGGATCTGCAATGAAGTGGTAGCTCTCTCCTCCTTCCTGCAATTCTCCTGAAGCTAACTGATACCAATGATGTAGTAACAATAGTATGAAGCTATATTATTCATCATAATGCAAGTATATATAGAATTACATAGGAATATCACGTAGGTTAAGTGGTTGCAACAATCTGCCAAACATGGCCAACCACTTAACTACTAGTTAACCAAATGCTAACTATGGATGTCCACTAACTGCTAGAAGACAAACAAGATCTCTAACAGTTAACTAACATCTAACAACATGCTAACAACATGCTAACAACATGCTAACAACCTATTTCTAACATGGGCATACTATGCCTCACGTGAATACAAAGTGCAAGAAATAGGAATAATAAATAATAATAATAATTAACTTAGGCTTAAGTGGATAAGCCTAAGTTATCCTCAACATCAAAACCCTGTACTCTGATGTGTTTTCACATGTTGATATTTATATCTTGCCACATATAATTTGCAACCTTCTTCCCAATATGCTGCTCCATATGCTCTTGAATCCTAGCCAAACGAGGATTCTGGGATAACTCCTCAGCTCTCACACATCGATCCTTCCAAAATTCTATTGTTTGCCCATTTCCTAGAATCCATCTAAGACCTTTCTTGACAAGATCCCTGCTCGTGAGGATTGCATTCCAAAAAGCAGACCCCCTGCTTGCTAAGTTGTCATTAAGGAAGTTCACTCCTTGGAGGTATTTCCTCCTAACTATGGCAGTCCATTCATTATTGACCTTAGTCAATAACTGCCACGCTTGTTTGGATAACAGATCTATATTGAGATGAGCAACTCTCCTCAATCCTAACCCCCCATTAGCTTTAGGTTTGCAAACCTTGTTCCAACCTACTAAATGGATCCTTTTCTTATCCTCAGTCCCTGACCAGAGAATTTTTTTTTGAAGCTGCTCAATTTTGTGATACACCTTACTGGGAGCTCTGAAGACTGATAGGAAGTAAACGGGTATACTTTGAAGTGAAGCCATAGTTAAAACTGCTTTTCCTGCTTGAGATAACAGATGTCCTTTCCAACCTGCTAGCTTTTTTTGGATCCTCTCTAGAACTATGTTCCACATTGATCCTTCAGGTTTCCTCGTAAATAGGGGAAGACCTAAATAGGAGGTGGGAAGGGATGCAATCTGACATTCCATGATCCTTGCTATGTTGTTTTGCCTAGGAATGGGGGTATTGATGAAATAAAGTTTGCTCTTATCAAAATTCACTTTCTGTCCAACCGCTTCTTCATACATTATGAGAATATTTTTAATCCTTCTTGCCTCAACCATAGAAGCTAAATTTAGTAGCAATTTATCATCAACAAATTGCTGATGTGTCATCGGGGTAGTTAGCGACGTGGCCTTGATACCTGATATGAGTCCAGCTACCGTTGTTGCCTTAATGGTTCTTCCCAAGGCCTTAGCTACAATGATGAACATCATAGGACTTATGGGATCTCCTTGTCTTAGACCACATTTGCTTTGAAAAAAACTTGCAGTAGACCCATTAACCAAAACTAAAAAACAAGGCTTAGAAATACACTCTCTTATTAACTTGACCCATTTCATGTTGAAGCCAAATTTTAATAAAACTGCCTCTAGGAATTCCCAATTTATCCTGTCATAAGCTTTGTTCATGTCTAAATTTAAAGCCATGACTGCTTTTTTGGTCTGAGCAGTTGTATGAAGAGCCTCATGAATAGTAATAACTCCATCTAAGATTGATCTTCCTTGTACAGAACTTACTTGACTTGGATCAATGATAACCGGTAGAACTTTCTTCAAACGGTTTGCTAAAACTTTGGACAGAATTTTATAGGATATATTACATAGGCTAACCGGCCTAAAGTCAAACATAGTCTTGGGGTTGGGGCCTTTAGGGATCAAAGCAATGAAAGTTGAATTGAAACCTCTTGGAATATGATTTGAACTTTGGAACTCCTTGATTGCAGCAATAACTTCTGCTCCAACAATATCCCAACAAACTTGGAAAAACTACGGTGAAAACCCATCCGGCCCAGGAGCTTTGTCAGGATCCATGTTAAACAAAGCCTCCTTGATCTCTTCGTCTGAAAAATTTGTTGTAAGAGACTCGTTAATCATTTCATCAATGAGTTGTGGAATGAATTGAAGGAGAGAGTCCTTTGCTTAGGCATTACAAGCCCGTTCTTCACCCAATAATGAACTAAAAAATTAACAGCCTCGTCCCTGATCTCCTGAATATTTTGAGTTGAGGATCCATCCACCTTAGTTAAATTTCTAATATTATTGTTGCTTCTATTTATCAATGTGGTAACATGGAAAAACTTTTAATTAGAGTCCCCTTATTTTAGCCATAATGCCCTTGATTTCTACCTCCAATACATCTCTTCACAAGCTAAAATATTATAAAAATCACAAAGGGTTTCCTTCTCTTCAGTCCTTGTCGCCTCATCATAGGTTCCATTTTGGATTTTGCTTTCTATTATTCTCAGTTTTTCCCCCACTGCTCTCTTATTCTCAAAAATATTTCCAAAGACTTCTTTATTCCATATTCTAAGGTTGTTTTTCACCATATTAAGTTTTTGAGATAGTTTGAAGGAAGCACTTCCCTGGATAGGTTGTTGCCACCATTCCTCTATTCGTTTCTTGAAGTCCGGATGTTTAACCCACATTGATAGAAATCTGAATGGCTTTTTAAAGGAGTTAGCCTGAAATGCCTCCCATAGAATAAGATTATGGTCTGAAGCGCATTTAGGAAGGGCTTGTAACGTTGAATCACCAAATATTGTTGTAGCTTCCTTGGATAAAAAAAACCTGTCCAACCTTTCTTGAATCAACTGACTTCCTATCCTCTTGTTACTCCATGTAAATTTGGCTCATTTTAGTCTTACATCCATCAATTCATTTGTGTTAATGAATTCATTGAAGTCCTCCATGCTCCTTGAGGGTAACCCAGATCCTCCCTTCTTATCGGATGGGTAAATGGGGTATTGAAATCTCCCCCAATAACCTAAGGAATGTCTTCAAAATCTTGGCTCAAATGCCCCAAAAACTTCCACAGTTTAGACCGCCCTTGGACAGAGGTGGGGGCATAAACATTTGACATAATCCAATTCTTATTAGTATCAAAATCATGAAATAATACGCTTAAGACTCTTTCATTTTCCTGAATAGTACTTCCTTCTATTTTAATAGGATCCCATAAGATCATGAGGCCCCTAGATGCTCCACTCGCTTGTTGAAAGGCCACTTCCCCTTGCTTCCAAATCCTTCTAGCTATAAGTATTGATTGTGTCGCATCTGTTTTGGTTTCTTGAAGAAAAATGATAGTAGGATTCCAATCATTCCTTATAGACTTCGCCATCCTTTGTTTTGGTGGGCCGTTTAGGCCTCTCACATTCCATGAGAGAACCTTTATTTAGACTATTTGATATTTTTTCCCCGACCCCTTCCCTGAGCCAAAAGGGGTTTGTCATTTTTGCTATTATCCTTGCCAGGAATAGCTTGCTGTAACAATGTTCTTTGCTTTCCATTTGCAATTTCTTCATTGATTCTCATTCTATAGTGCTATGATGTAGATATTCTCCCTTTCTTTCTTTCACTTCCATAATCTATCGGAGGCTTGATGGTGCTTCTAGTCTATTTTGGATTGAAATGAGGGGGCATATACTGTGATAGTCTAGGGCTTGAACCTTCTTCCTCATTTGGGGGGTTTTCAATTCTCTCTTCATCCTCAACCTTGTTTTGGTTCACCTCTCCTATCTGGTTCCTAAACAGGGGGCTTTCCTTCAAGGAACCTTTTACCATTGGGCTCATCTGAAAAGGGATAATTTGCTCCACTACCGAATTAGGAGCTACATTCCTGCCTCTTGTTTCCACAACTTCAACTCTTGATTCTATTTTTTCCATGTTTAAACTGAAATGACCTAGCAATTTTTCTTCATTTTGAACATAGCTTTTGGGGCTTTTTGTCATAACTATGGATGGTCCCAATTTTGATGGGGAATCTAGGGTTTCAGGAAACTTGACACTGATGGTATCATCCTTACTATTTTCTTTTTCAACTTCTAGATTTGCTAGGATATCAAACATGTTCAAGCTGGGATCTTTATTACATACCTTATGATTTTTGCCTCCCTCATTATGTTGCTTTCCTTTCTCCTGGATTTTTGCCAGTTTTGTGTTGGCTTGGTCAGCCTGGTTATTCTTAACTTGTCTGTATCCTTCCAAGTTAAGATGCGGTCCTTGAAACTTTGGTATCCCTCTCCCATTAGCTTTCCCTAGAAAACCTTCGCTCGTGGCTTCCTTGTTTGCAGTTATTGTTAGACATTGGGCTTGAAGGTGGCCCTGGGTTTTGCACATGCTACAAAATTTTGGCTTGTTCTCATACTCCATAGGCTGAATCCTTAGAAACTCTCCATATGCTAGTTCCACTTGAGAAGGTAGATCAGAATCCAAGTTTGCATTTACACAGATCCTGGCATGCGTCAGTCTAGTCCTTTCCTGGGTTGAATGGTCTATTACCACGAGCTCTCCTATCGTCTTTGCTATGCCACTAAGCCAGTACTCATTAACAAACTAGGCTGGGAGGTTTGGTAAGTGGACCCAAATGGGTGCTATATTAATGTTCTGCTTCTCAGGGTTGAAATCCTCCCCCACTTCCTCAAAAAGAGGCTATGCATTCCTAGAAACCAGGGCCCTCCTTTCAAGATGCGCTCTACATCATCTTTGTTGTTGAGTCTTATCATAAAAAAACCTCTTGACATGGCTACGATTTCTAAGCTTCCTAAAGTTTTCCACTTTGCCGCGGCCCATGAGCGAATAGTCTCAATGTCCGGCCTTCCTCCCAAAAACTTGCCAACTAAGGATGATGCCTCCATATCCAAGAATCTTTCCATAATCTCCACTGGCACAGTTAACCTATTATTGTTTGGTATTAGGGGTGGTAGTTCACTGACTGGCTCCTTCTTTTTCCCTTTCAGTATTTCCAAAAAGGTTGGGCCCTTGTTTCTAGCTCCCGAACCCCAGTGGGACCCTTTTTCTGAGGGTTTATCTAGAGGATCTGTACCTTTAGCCTTTTCGAACTGAGCTGACAGGGAATCCTTTTCCTTTCTAGCTACAACATTCTACCCTGCCTCTGGATCTTCTCCTTTCGTTGGTTCAAAATTCCTGCCTGTCATTTTTGCTCCTCCTTCGCTTCCTCCATTCCTCCACTGCTCCTCAGCATTCTGCCCTGCCTCTAGATCTCAATAATTTTTCATCTAACTTAAATCCTGTATACCCAATGCATAAAACACATTACAGTTAGTATGATGTCGACCTATTTTGTTGTAACTCTTTTCGAGAGTTTTCCAAAAATATACACTAATAGTCAATCCGAGCAACGAGCGAGGAGTTATGACCCTAGGAAGTTTTCCTCCTAAAATTCAAAATGATGGCCAATGGAATGCCATATGAACTACCCCTTTAATGAAATTGTAATTTTCATAAATGGAAGTTCATTTATTGTTTGTGAATGCAAATGCAAAGCATGAAAATCGATTTACCTTCAAAATATGAAAAAAATGTGAAATTCCAAAATTATAAAAATACTTATAAAACAACAAATTTAAATATTTTTTATAAATTTGAAATGACTTCAGAATGAAATCAAAATTATTTCAGATGAAATATTGAAGCTCATTCTTCACACTAATGCATTTATTTATGAAATTTTATTTTTTATTTTTATTCTAGTCGTCGAAGTTTTAAAAAATATGCAAAAGAAAGGGTTAGAAAAATAAAAATAAAATTTTGAAAAATAGACTAGAAAGCTAAAAATGTTAAAACACACTATAGTTAGTATGATGTCACCCTACACCATTGTAGCTCTTTTCGAGAGCTTTTTGAAAATATGCACTAATAGTCAACCCGAGCAATGAGCGAGGAGTTATGATCCTGGGAAGTTTTACCCCTAAAATTTAAAATGATGACCAATGGAATGTCGTATGAACTACCCCACTTTAATGAAATTATAATTTTCACAAAGGGAAGTTCATTTATTGTCTGTGAATTCAAATGCAAAGCCTGAAAATTGATTTACCTTCAAAATATAAAAACAAAATGTGAAATTCCAAAATTATAAAAATCCTTATAAAACATCAACTTTAAATAATTTTTATAAATTTGAAATGACTTCAGAATAAGATCAAAATTATTTTGGATGAAATATTGAAACTCATTCTTCATACCCATGCATTTATTTATGATTTTTTGTTTGTTTTTATTTTAGTCGTCGAAGTTTAAAAAAAATCTATAAAAGGAAGGGTTAGAAAAAACAAATTCTAAAAAATGTATCAGAAAGCCGAAAATGTTAAAAAACACTACATCCAGTATGATTTTGTCTTACGTTGTTACAACTCTTTTCGAGAGCTTTCCAAAAATATGCACTAATAGTCAATCCGAGCAACAAACGAGGAGTTATGACCTTGGGAAGTTTTACCCCAAAAATTTAAAATGATAGCCAATGGAATACCATATGAACTACCCCACTTTAATGAAATTGTAATTTTGTAAAGGGAAGTTCATTTATTGTCTGTGAATTCAAATGCAAAGCCTGAAAATCGATTTACCTTCAAAATATGAAATTTTGAAATTATAAAAATACTTATAAAACAACAAATTTAAATAATTTTTATAAATTCGAAATGACTTCAAAATGAGATCAAAATTGTTTCGAATGAAATATTGAAGCTCATTATTCACACCAATGCATTTATTTATGAAATTTTAATTTTATTATTATTTTTATTCTAGTCATCAAAGTTTAAAAAAAATCTGCAAAAGGAAGGGTTAGAAAAATAAAAATAAAATTTTGGAAAATAGAAAAAAAAGCTGAAAATGTTAAAAGACACTATAGTCAGTATGATACCACCCTACATTTTTGTAGCTCTTTTTGAGAGCTTTCCAAAAATATGCACTAATAGTCAATCCGAGCAATGAGCGAGGAGTTATAACCCTAAGAAGTTTTTCCCCCAAAATTCAAATTAATGGCCAATGGAATGTCGTATGAACTACCCCCTTTAATGAAACTGTAATTTTCATGAAGGGAAGTTCATTTATTGTTTGTGAATGAAAATGCAATGCTTGAAAATCGATTTACCTTCAAAATATGAAAAAAATGTGAAATTTCAAAATTATAAAAATCCTTATAAAATAGTAAATTTAAATAATTTTTATAAATTCAAAATGACTTCAGAATGAGATAAAAATTGATTCAGATGAAATATTGAAGTTCTTTCTTCACACCATGTATTTATTTATGAAATTTAATTTTTTTATATATTTTTATTTTAGTCGCCGAAGTTTAAAAAAATCTGCAAAAGAAAGGGTTCAAAATATAAAAATAAAATTCTAGACAAACAGACCAGAAAGTTGAAAATGTTAAAACACAATACAGTTAGTATGATGTCACCCTATGTTATTATAGCTCTTTTTGAGAGCTTTATGAAAATATGCACTAATAGTCAATTCGAGCAATGACCGAGGAGTTATGACCCCGAGAAGTTTTATCCCCGATATTCAAAATGATGGCCAATGGAATACCGTATGAAATACCCCCCTTTAATAAAATTGTAATTTTCATAAAGGGAAGTTCATTTATTATCTATGAATACAAATGGAAAGACTGAAAATCGATTTCCTTCAAAATATAAAAAAAATGTGAAATTCCAAAATTATAAAAATTCTTCTAAAATAGTAACTTTAAATAGTTTTTATAATTTTTTTTTTTGGTAAATAAAAGTCTTCATTAATTACCGGGTTTTGCAGGTTAACCCAAAACCTATTACAATATCCAACCTTCTACTGAGATTGTAGATCCTAGTCATCCTTGAAACTTTCTTACCAGAAATTGTGTTGAATCCCCTACAACACCTTACTAACAAAGCACACCCATACCTAAACATAACTATAAACATTACTTACATTGACAGGAATTGAAGTTTGGAACTTTGCACTTGTGAAACCTGTTGCTTACCCATTTCCTATTCTCTGTCAGAATTTTCCAAGGCTTACACCCTGTTACCTTCATTTCCAATTTGGTATGATTTAGAGGGAAACCCCATAGTTATTACCAACCCCATGGGAAAAAAACACTCATTCATATTTCTCCTTAACGGGTAGGTTTCTTTTCATGACTAATAATGTTTTCCACTTCATGTGGCACACCTTGTGTCCATGTCACCAAACTACCAACATCAACACTTATGTTAGCTAATTTGTCAGCTGACCTGTTGGCCTCACGGTACACGTGACGAGCCCTCCTGTTATGTCTTGCCGCAAAAAGGATCCTCACTTCATGGATGACTCTCTCGATTCTCCATGGAGGTTTTTTTCTATTGGTTAACAGGTTGATGATGTTCATAGAATCACCTTCAATCATCAAGTTACCTTGAGTTGCTTGGGCTACTTGCAACCCTCTCCAAAGGGCTCTAGCTTCTGCTTCGTTATTAGTTCTGATTCCCAATGGTTCAACGAAAGCCTTGACCAGATTTCCTTAATGATCCCTGATTATTCCTCCAGCTCTAGCTCTTCCTGGGTTCTCCTTGGATGCACCATCAAAATTTAGTTTAAACCAACCCTGGGAGGGTGGCTCCCAAGAAATCCCATTTCTGGGATTGGGCAAAGGAATGGAAGGTTTGTCGTCAATACCTAAGGCCCAAGCTAATTGTTTTTCTTGGGGAGGAATTGAGTGGTTCTCATCCACTAAGGTGCTAAGGTTTTCTTTCGCAAAGACAATAATCCTGTTGAGGATAGTTTTTGGGTTGTGAATGGTATCCTTAAAGGCTCTATGGTTCCTTTCTAGCCAAATTTGCCAGAGAAAATTATGCCAACAGATTTTCCATAGGTACTTAAGTTTTAGGCTAACAAAGGGTTGAGGCCATTTATGGAACGGATATAAGAGCAGGCTTAACCCACGAGATCCTAAAGGCTTGGAAAAGTTCATCCAGGATGGACTCCGCTATCGAACACTCCAGAAACAAGTGTTGGGTAGTCTCCCATCCTGCCTTGCACATGTAGCAAAGGTTAGCAATAACCATACCTTTGGATAACATATTGTCCATAGTGAGGATTTTTCCTTGAATCACCAACCATGAAAAAAAAGATATTTTAGGAATTAAGCCTTTGATCCAAACCAAACTCTGTTGAAATTGTTGACCTTCCACATTGAGAAGCAAATTATAGGCAGACTTAACTGTGAAGTCACCACTTTCAGTTTTAGCCCAAACAATGTGATCTTCATCCTCTCCAGAGGGAATAATTTGCTGAGTTTTTATAAATTTGAAATGACTTCAAAATGACTTCAGAATGAGTTAAAAAAAATGACTTCAGAATGAGTTAAAAATTATTTTGAATGAAATATTGAAGCTCATTCTTCACATCCATGCAGTTATTTATTAAATTTTAATTTTTTTAGTCACCGAAGTTTAAAAACAATTTGCAAAAGGAATGGTTATAAAAATAAAAATAAAATTTTGGAAAATAGATCAGAAAGCTGAAAATGTTAAAACACATTATAGTTAGTATGATGTTGCCCTACATTGTTGTAGCTCTTTTCGAGAGCTTTTCAAAAATATGCACTAATAGTAAATCCGAGCAACGAGCGAGGAGTTATGACCTCGGGAAGTTTTACCCCCAAAATTTAAAATGATAGTCAATTGAATGTTGTATGAACTACCCCACTTTAATGAAATTGTAATTTTTGTAAAGAGAATTTCATTTATTGTCTATGAATTCAAATGCAAAGCCCGAAAATTGATTTACCTTCAAAATATGAAAAAAATGTGAAATTTTGAAATTATAAAAATCCTTATAAAACAACTTTAAATAATTTTTATAAATTCGAAATGACATCAGAATGAGATCAAAATTGTTTTGGATGAAATATTGAAACTCATTCTTCATACTCATGCATTTATTTATGTTTTTTTTTTTTTTTTTAGTCACCAAAGTTTAAAAAAATATGCAAAAGGAAGGGTTAGAAAAATAAAAATAAAATTCTGAAAAATGAATCAAAAAGCTAAAAATATTGTAATAGGTTTTGGGTTAAATAAAATTCAAGGATGACTAGGATCTACAATCTCAGCAGAAGGCTGGATATTGTAATAGGTTTTGGGTTAACCTGCAAAACCCAGTAATTAATGAAGACTTTTATTTACCAAAAAAAACTAAAAATATTAAAACACACTATAGTCAGTATGATGTTGCCTTACGTTATTGTAGCTCTTTTCGAGAGCATTTTGAAAATATGTACTAATAGTAAATCCGAGCAATGAGCGAGGAGTTATGACCCTAGGAAGTTTTACCTCCAAAATTCAAAATGATGGTCAATGGAATACCGTATGAACTACTCCCATTTTAAGAAATTGTATTTTTCATAAAGGGAAGTTCATTTATTTTCTGTGAATGCAAATACAAAACCTGAAAATCGATTTACCTTCAAAATATGAAAAAAATATGAAATTTTGAAATTATAAAAATCCTTATAAAAAAACATCCAAACCCCATAAGGGGGGAGGAGGTCCAAGGTTCAAATATCGAGCCTCGTCAGACTGAACGCTTGTCCCTTTCCTAGTGCTTTCAGCGATGTAAAAGGTTTAAAATGATTGTGGCATGGCGGTTATAGGGGCGGACTGTACGAATATCTATGTGGCGGCTTCCAAGGCGGACAACGTAGAATATTGTGGCAGCCATAAAAGCTGGACAACCTACCCGGATTCGTGGTGGCTATCGATTCCACCATGTAAAAAAAAATCCTTATAAAATAGCAAATTTAAATAATTTTTATAAATTTGAAATGACTTTAGAATGAGATCAAAATTGTTTCCGATGAAATATTGAAGCTTATTCTTCACACCCATGCATTTGTTTATGAAATTTTAATTTTCATTTTTTTTTTTCATTTTAGTCGTCGAAGTTTAAAAAAATCTAAAAAAGTAAGGGTTATAAAAATAAAAATAAAATTATGGAAAATGGACCAGAAAACTAAAAATGTTAAAATATTCTACATTCAGTATTATTTTGCCCTACGTTGTTGTAGCTCTTTTCGATAGCTTTCCGAAAATGTGCACTAATAGTCAATCCGAGCAACGAGCAAGGAGTTATGACCCTGGGAAGTTTTACCCCCAAAATTCAAAATGATGGCCAATGGAATACCGTATGAACTAACCCCATTTAATGAAATTTTAATTTTCATAAATGAAAGTTCATTTATTGTCTATGAATGTAAATGCAAAGCCTGAAAATCGATTTACCTTCAAAATATGAAAAAATATGAAATTTTAAATTATAAAAATTCTTATAAAAAACAACCTTAAATAATTTTTATAAATTCAAAATGGCTTCAAAATGAGATCAAAATTATTTTGGATGAAATATTGAAGCTCATTATTTACACCAATGCATTTATTTATGAAATTTTAATTTTTTTATTTTTATTTTAGACGTCAAAATTTAAAAAAAATCTGCAAAAGGAAGGGTTAGAAAAATAAAAATAAAATTCTAAAAAATGGAATAGAAAGTCAAAAATGTTAAAACACAATATAGTCAGTATGATTATGCCCTACGTCGTTGTAGCTCTTTTCGAGAGTTTTTCAAAAATACTAATAGTCAATCCGAGCAACGAGTAGGAGTCATGATCCCGGGAAGTTTTACCCCCAAAATTCAAAATGATAGTCAATGGAATACCGTATGAACTACCCCCTTTAATGAAATTGTAATTTTCATAAAGAGAAGTTCATTTATTGTCTGTGAATACAAATGCAAAGCCTGAAAATTGATTTGCTTTCAAAATATGAAAAAATGTGATATTCTGAAATGATAAAAATCCTTATAAAACAACAACTTTCAATAATTTTTACAAATTTGAAATTTCTTCAAAATGAGATCAAAATTATTTTGGATGAATTATTGAAGCTCATTCTTCACACCCATGTATTTATTTATGAAATTTTAATTTTTTATTCTAATTTTTATTTTTGTCATCGGATTTTAAAAAAAATTGCAAAAGGATGGGTAAAAAAAATAAGAAAAGAATTTTGGAAAATGGACCAAAAAGCTGAAAATGTTAAAACACACTACAATCAGTATGATGTCGCCCTACATCATTGTAGCTCTTTTCGAGAGCTTTCTAAAAATATGCACTAATAGTCAATCCGAGCAATGAGCGAGGAGTTATTACCCTGAGTGCCCCCAAAATTCAAAATGATGGCCAATAGAATACCGTATGAACTACCCCCTTTAACGAAATTGTAATTTTCATAAAGGGAATTTCATTAATTGTCTATGAATGCAAATACAAAGCCTGAAAATCGATTTACCTTCAAAATATGAAAAAAATGTGAAATTTTGAAATTATAAAAATCCTTATAAAATAACAACTTTAAATAGTTATTATAAATTTGAAATGACTTCAGAATGAGATAAAAATTGCTTTGGATGAAATATTGAAGCTCATTCTTCACACCCATGCATTTATTTATGAAATTTTAATTTAAGTCATCAAAGTTTAAAAAAAATCTACAAAAGAAAGGGTTAGAAAAAAATATATAATCTTTTAGAAAATGGACTAGAAATCCAAAAATGTTAAAACGCACTACAGTCAGTATGATGCCATCCTACGCCATTGTAGCGAGCTTTCCAAAAATATGCACTAGTAGTCAATCCAAGCAATGAGCGAGGAGTTATGACCCTGGGAAATTTTACCCCCAAATTTCAAATTTCAAATGAATTATCCTAGGTGGGAAAAGAGAAAACATGGCATTATAGGGGAATTTTAAAATTGTAAAGGGGGGGTCTTTGTAACTACATGTTTTTTTTAATAGTAATACAAGAAATCTTTGGGGCTCCTATTGCATTTCTTCATTTTCAGTAGATTGTTTGTGTTATGTTGATTCAGTACTGGTTCTCTTCTTGATGTTAGCTAAAGTAGGCATGTTATTTTTTTCAAAATTTTTGCAAAAGAGTGAAGTTCAAGGATAAAAGACAAAAAATGATATAAATTGAGATGTTAATAAGATTGGAAAGCTTGTAGGTACCAAATTATTGGTATTCTTGACCAACAAAAACAACCATTTGTAGACCCTTCTTCAATTTATATAATCTACAAAGATAGAACAAGGATAAGAAATAGCAAAATCTATTAAGAACTCCCTCAATTAGGAGTGAGATGATTCAAATTCTTGTCTTCTTATTTTTTGAAGTAAATACAACAAGCAACAAGAAGATAAAAGGTCAAAGAAAATATTGAACTAACTAGAGCAAGTATCCAAAAAACAAAGAGGCCCCTCTTAGGTATGATGCTTCCATCATTTCACCAATATAAACTCACCACACCATATTCCTCTCCCATATCTCTCCATTCCTCCATGAGTCTCAATTTGCTTCTCCAAATATACTTTACACTCCTTTCCATCCATGCTTATCATTTATCTTTCTACACCATTAGTATTTTATTTTTACCCATTCTATTGTATCAAATAGCATATGCCCCACTCCCCATTACTTTTTCATGAATCCCTAGCCCAATAGAAAGGATAACTAAATTCTTCCTTTACAATCAACTGAAGACATTCCACACAAGTGGGAAGTCATGCAAAAAGATATATGAGTACCTTAGATATGAAAGCAGATGCCAACTACTATCACAAGGAGAATAGCACTGGTAAGAAATATGACCAAATGATGTCATGACATATGTGAAATAATATTTCTTGAGAGGATCAATGAAAAATAACATCAATAAATGATGGTTGAACATGTAGACACCATCACAAGCTATTACTCGTACACCATGACAGATGGATAATGAAAGTAAGCTTGAGTTGTAACAGAATAGTATCCATCATGGTAAGATATAATTGGTTGAATGTAAAAGGAAGGTAAGGAGCTAAATCTTCACATAAGAAATAGGATTCATTAAAGTAATATCTACTTTTTGAGTGGTAATTTTGTCCAATTACAAAACTACACTCACCCTTAGGATTTTGATCACAAAATCCTCTCTTGCAAAGAAGTTAAAAAATGAAAACAACTTCTCCAGGGTTTCTCTATATAAGAATTGCACATGTATATTAGTAATCTTTGTGAAGATGTGTTAGTTAAGTGCTAGGAATACCTTAGTGGTTTGCAAGTAACTATTAACAAGGGGTTTGTGTTGGTTTATTTTATTATGCTATACTAATGATTGTTCATGAAACTTAAAGAAAGCAACTGTAAATGTGATTGAATTCCTCTAATTATTGCTTGATGACTGAAAATGAAATAAATATGCATTTCTAAATATAAAATGTGATGACATTAAAATTTCATTAGAAATTATCTCTCTTTAATGAAATCATAATTTTCATAAAAAATAAATAATTAAATGCTTTAAAAAATAGCCTTTGGTACAATGTGTAAATTACCTCTCTTTAAAGAGAAGCCAATTTATTGCTCTGAAAATGATGTCCAATGGAATGTTGTATGAACTACCCCCATTTAATGAAATTGTAATTTTCATAAAGGGAAGTTCATTTATTGTTTTTGAATGCAAATGCAAAGCCTAAAAATCGATTTGCCTTCAAAATATGAAAAAAATGTGAAATTCAAAAATTATAAAAATCCTTATAAAACAACAATTTTAAATAATTTTTATAAATTCAAATTGACTTTAGAATGAGATCAAAATTATTTTGGATGAAATATTGAAGCTCATTCTTCACACCCATGCATTTATTTATGAAATTTTATATTTTATTTTTATTTTTATTTTAGTCATCGAAGTTTAAAACAAATCTGCAAAAGGAAGGGTTAGAAAAATAAAAATAAAATTTTGGAAAATGGACCAGAAAGCCAAAAATATTAAAACACACTACAGTCAATATGATGCTGCCCTATGTTAATGTAGCTCTTTTTGAGAGCTTTCCAAAAATATGCACTAATAGTCAATCCAAACAATGAGTGAGGAGTTATGACCCCAGGGAGTTTTGACATCGTGCTAAGAAATCCTTAAAGGATGATCAAAAATCCAATATCCAAAAGAAGAATCCAATTGATGCCAACCTCACCAATAATATTATAAACTCTCAAGGCAAGAAGATGATCCCTAATTCCAATGAAGGCCCTTTCGACTAGGTATGTTCCTCCTTCGCTGATCATAATCACTTCAACTCTTTATATGAGTCTCATAATGACCAAGTTAAAAACATTCCTCTTAATTATATCCCTCTAATTGTGTCCCAAGAGTGTCCTTCTGCAACGTTTCTTCCCCTTATTTCTCATATGGGTGTACCCCCTCTTCACTCTTAACCCAATAATGAGATGTCCCCCTCTAGATCAGGCCCTTCTGGTCTTCCTCTCTCCAAGGATTCCTTTGCCCTCCTTAATGACTTCTCACCCCCTATGGGTTTTATCTCATCTCCTATTGGTGATCTCAATACCAGTGATTTGGATGAGTCTTCAAGCCCCCCAATATTGGTAACCAAAAATCAAAAGAAAAGCTCAGCTGATGTGGGAAGTGATAAGAAGAAAGGTAGACAATCTAATCAAGTGATATGAATAAAATAAACCAAGGATGAAATAGCCAATGACACTCAAGCCACACTTTTCTCATTCCTTAAAGATAACCCTAAGAGGGAAATGCATAAAGAAGATGGAAAATAAACCAAACCCCCCTCATCCCATGGTAGGGAGGAAAAATATTCCTCCAAAGATAATAAATGAAGATCCTCTCATGGAATGTGAGAGGTCTTAATGGACTAATCAATCAGAGGTTGGTGTCATCCATAATGAAATACCTTAAACCCAATATCATTCTCCTTCAAGAAACTAAAATTGATGAAGACAACATGGGAAATTTTCCAAAGCCATATGGAAAAGTAGTGAATTCATTGCCAGTCCAAGTCGAGGTACATTTGGAGGCCTCCTCTATTTATGGGATCCATCCAAAGTTGAAGGTAGACTCTTATCTACCTCAAACAAAATTATAAATATTTTTTTGTAATATAAAGGCACCAAAGCAAGGTGGGTGCTTTCAAATATCTATGCTCCTAATAATAAACCAACGTAGTTGACCTTGTGGAATATCCTTAGTCAAATAAGACATTTTCTAATGAATCTTAGATGGTGTATAAAGACTTCAATTCTCCCCATTATCCATTAGATAATAATGGAGGAAATGCTATCACACCCAGATGTTATGAGGATTTTGTTGAGTTTGTTGACAACAATGAGCTAATGTATATCTAGCTTAAAGGAACTAATTTTACTTGGAGCAATAAAAGGATGGGAAGCCAACTCATTCAGCTTAGACTTGATAGATTCCTCCTATCCAAAGATGTCATTCACCTTTTTGGTGATGCCTTCCTGCATTCCCACCCTAATATTGTCTTGGATCACAACCCTCTTATCCTAGAAGACCTCCATCCAACTTCTTCATTCAAAACTTCTCTTTAGATTTGAATCCATGTGGCTTCAACACCTAGATCTCAAAAATCATATTATTGAGTGGTGGAACAAGAATTTCACATGGCCTCTTATTACCCAAGTCACCAAGAAACTCAACTTTATCAAATTTAACCTCAAATCTTGGAGTAAGGAAGTGTTTGGTAACATCTTTGAAAACAAACAACAAATCCAGAGGTAGCTCAACATCATTGAAGAAGATGTTCAAAGTGGAAACTATTCATCAAAAGCCAGAAGCAAGGAAAGATACCTCCTATCTAAGTTTCATAACATCCTAGCAAAGGAAGAAGTCTTCTGGAGATAAAATTACAAATATTTATGGATTAAAGAAGGATACTCCAACACAAAGTACATTTATGCTATGACTTTCAAACATTGAAGTAATAATAAAATCAAAGAATTATCTAAATATGATGGGTTTGTTGAACAAGGTACAGCAAGAGTATTGTCATTGTTGTCAACGCAGACATCAATTGATGCAGTTGAAGAAATGGACAAGAATTCTGAAGTCAGTCAGATCAAGTACAATAAATTTGCAGGAAAACAGAAGTCACCAAGATTCAAAAAATTGCAGAAAAGACCAAGTAAGAAAACTGTCGCGATATCGCGACAAGTTTTCTGTCGCGATATCGCGACAGGTTGAGAGGTCCGTTAGCAGAAAGAAAAATTGTCGCGATTTCGCGACATAACCGAGGAGAGAGAAAATGCACGCCAAATGGTCATGATTTCGCGACATGTCCGAGGAGAGAGAAGATGCAAGCAAATTTGTCACGATTTCGTGACATGTGGGCGAAGAAGGAAGCAAGGTGAAAAGATGTCACGATTTCGTGACATGTTGGAGGAAAATGCACTAAGTCAAGGAAGTGTAGCGATTTCGCTGCATGTTGAAATGAAGGGCAAAGAAGGTGTAGCGATTTCGCTACAAGTTTGAAAGTCAAGGCGAAAGAGTGCAGCGATTTCGTTGCATGTTGAAATGAAGGGCAAAGAAGGTGTAGCGATTTCGCTACAAGTGAAAAAGCACAAACAAGAAGGTGTAGCGATTTCGTTGCATGACAAAATGCATGGAAACAAAGGTGTAGCGATTTCGCTACCATTCAAAGTTGCAAAAATTAAAGATGTAACAAGTCAAAAGCACAAGGCACAAAGTTGTAGCGATTTCGCTACTGCATGAAGCAAAGAGTGTACGGAAGCAGTGAACGTCGCGATTTCGTGACATGTTCCATTTTCGTTGGAGTCTGCAAGGAGAGTTGTACGGAAGAGCAAAGTGTCACGATTTCGTGACATGTTCCATTTTCGTTGAAGTTTGCAAGGAGGATTGTACGGAAGCCCAAAGTGTCACGATTTCGTGACATGTTCCATTTTGCTAGAGTCTGCAAGGAGAATTGTACGGAAGCTAGAAGCGTCACGATTTCGCGACAAGAAGGATGATGACGTCAGCAAAAGCCGAAAGCGTCGTGATTTCGTGACAAGAATGATGATGACGTCAGCAAAGTCAGAAAGTGTCGCGATATCATGACAAAGTGCAAGGAAAGGCTGGAAGCCGAAAGCGTCACAATTTCACGACATGCTTACAGGATGACGTCGACAAAAGTTCTAAGTGTCGCGATATCATGACATGAACAGAGGAAAGCTTTCAAAGCCAAAATGGTCACGATTTCGCGATAGCAAGGGCATGAAGTGTACGGCTTCAAAAAGTGTCGCGATATCGTGACAGGTAACAGTCTGGCAGGTAAAACCCGTAGGAGCATGCAAGGTGACACGTGTCGAAAAAAACATACAGAAAATCATGCAGCCTGTTACGTAAAAAGTAAGCGATGTCAGATCGACGATTACACGTTGACAGGTGTCGGACATGCATGGGAACAGATGTATATGCATGATTGAAAATGCATTCGAAGAGTCGTATAGGGAGGATCGAAAAAGCATTCGAACGATAGTATTCGAACAGCTATTGAAAATGCATTAGAACAGTCGATTAAAATAAACGTATTTGCAGCATTCGAAACATAAAATAGGAAGGATCGAAAAGCTTTCGAGAAGAAGGATGTGCAGCATTCGAACGATCGTATTTGGAAGGATTCGAACAACCGCATTGGAAAGGAGAAAAGAATTCGAACGGCTCGAGAATGTAATCCGACTGCATGCAGGATTGAAACGCTATGGAAGACAAAGAGTTTCGATGAGAAAAATAGATTATAAAAAGGACAGTCGTACAAAAAATATGTTGCTGCTGTTAGAGAGAAATTGCTATAAAAGGAGGGTTAGAAAAGAGTCAAGAGAAAAATTAGCAGAGCCGTGAGAGTGTGCAGAGTTGGGTTAATTGCAGACCAGTCAGGGTCGTGCATGAAGTGAAGACATTTTTATGTCATTCTAAATTGATCAGAATTGCAGTCCAAGTTGGTGCTTGGTACTAGGAGTTGGTGCTCCATCTGTTGCAGCAGAAAATTAAGGGGTTGGTGCTCCTTCCAGTAGATTCTGGTAAAGTATTTGTAAAATTGGTATTTTGCAAAGACTGGATTTGGATTGAAGTCCAAGCGGTCATTTTTGAGGAGTAGCCAAATTGGTGAACCTCGGTATATTGAGTGTTGTGGTGTGCTCTCTTGTTCAATCTATTTTTATTGTTTTCAAGTTCTCTTTATTTCATATTAAATGCTGTAGATATAAAAATTAATAGCTACACTGATTCACCCCCCTCTCTCAGTGTCATTGTGTGAATATCAATTGGTATCAGAGCAAGGTTCCTTGTACAAGGTAAATTAGCTAAGGAGATCTTGGAAGAAACAATGGCCAGGCGGTGAAGGATTCTCATCCAACAAAGCCCCCTTATTTGATGGAACAAATTACACTTTATGGAAACTCAGGATGCAAACATATCTGAGTGCATTGGGATATGATATTTGGGATTCTGTAGATAGTGGATACACAGCACCCACTACCCCTCCAACAGATACTGCTGAGAAGAAAAAATTTGAGAACAACTCCAAAGCTAAGAATGCTATAATGTGTGGGCTTGTTGACAGGTGAAGCGATAAGAGTCATGAGCTGTAAATCAGCAAAAGACATGTGGGATAAACTGAAGAGCATCCATGAAGGAGACAGCAAGATCAAGGAAGCAAAACTACAAACTCATCGAGCACAGTTCGAAGCACTGCAAATGAATGAAGATGAGAACATAGAGGCTTATATGTTGAGAGTCAACGGAATCATTAATGCAATCAGAGGACTCGGTGAAGAAATTGATGATGCAGTTGTTGTGAAAAAGGTTCTCAGAACACTGCACAAAAGATTTAACTCCAAAGTTTCTGCAATAGAAGAGGCAAAAGATCTGAACAACTTCAGCTTGGATGAGATGCATGGTTCTCTGACAGCATATGAAATGAGAATAGGACAAACCAAGTCTATAGACAGAGAAGCAGCTTTTAAAGCACACAAGAATATAAAAGCTGAACATGAATCTGAGGATGAAGAGACTCTGGATGAAACAGAAGCTAATTTTGTTCGGAAACTCACAAAAGGAAAAGGAAAATATAGAGGAAAGCTACCTTTCAAATGCTTCAACTGTGGAGGAGTCGGTCATTTTGCAGCCAAATGTCCAATGCAGGAGAAAACCAAAAATGGTGAAGGCTCACACCAAGAAAAAGGTGACTGGAAGAAGAAACAAAATTTCAGAAAGAACAATTTCAAGAAGAAAAGCTTCATATCCAAGAATGTCAGCACTTCTGAAGAAAGCTCAGATGAGGATTCTGAAGAAGAAAAAGGTGAAGCTCTGTTCATGGCACTTGAAGAGGAAAGAACAGAAGAAAATCAGGAAAGTGATGAAAACTTTAAAGATGAAGCTGAAGTTTATCTGGAAGGAGAATTGGTTGCTGCACTTGAAGAGTTGAGTGTTGAAAGGAAAAAGAACAAAAAGTTTTTAAGAAAACTAGAAGATGCCATTGACATAATAAACAGTTTAAAAATACAGACAGAGGAATTCAAGAAAATGACTGAAGTTCTTGATGAACAATTAACTGTAAAGACAGTTGAATGCAGCAAGCTAGAGGAAGACATGGTTAAGTTAAGAATGCAGTTAGAGGAGATGAATAGAAAATTAAACTGTTTTCATAAGTTTGAAGAAAGTACTGTAAAGCTGGATAAAATGTTAAATAACCAAAGGCCTTCCGGCATCAAATTTGGTTTAGGCTTCGATGAAGGAGAATCATCAAAGGGTTCAAAGGCCTCGAATGTAGAACCCATAAAGAAAGAAGAAAAGATCAGGGTTGATCTAGAAAAAACAAAACATGCCCAAGAAAGCAATAATGCCAGACTCAAGAAGAGTACTGACAAAGATGGCTTCATAAAAGTCACACATCCAAGAAGGAAAAGATTTATGGCTCCTACTTCAAACTGGCAAAGACCGGCACCCAGGTTTAATCATTCCTTTTCTGGTTACTGTTTTAAATGCAATGCTTATGGCCATAAAATTTCAGATTGCAGGCATAATGTATCTCAAAGGAATTTCACAAGCAGAAATGTTTTTTCTCCTTTAATGAATTATGCGGTTGAATGTTATAATTGTCATAATTTTGGACATATTGCTAGAAAGCTGTAGAAGCATTTTTGCAGCAAATAATTATCAGGGTAGAAAATCTCAACCAAGTGAGTTGAAACAAAACAAGAAATTTCCTGAAAAACAAGTACATGCTAATGAGAAGACAAAGGCAAAACAAGTAGCCAAATCTGTCATCAAACCAGAATGGAAAGAAAAGGAATCTTTAATTGTTCAGACTGCCTTTAAAGCTCAGAACAAATCTGCACCTTGGATACTTGACAGTGGGTGTTCCAGTCACATGACAGGTGACAAGCAGAAATTTGAGAATTTGCAGAATTATGAAGGTGGTTCTGTGAAATTTGGAAATAATGATGGAGCAAAGATTGTTGGAAAGGGATCAGTCAAGATCAGTGATGGCAATATAAAATCAAAAGAAGTCTTGTTTGTGATTGGTCTGAAGCATAACTTACTGAGTGTAAGTCAAATCTGTGACAGAGGCCATGATGTAATCTTCAAGAAGGAGGGCTGTGAAGTAAGAAAGACAAAAAATGGAAAGATAATAGCCACTGGACTGAGAACTTCTGGAAATCTGTATACACTTTCAGAGACTTCAGAAGGAGCTTGCTTGGTTGGTCAGGAAGAAGAAAACTGGCTGTGGCACAAGAGACTCGGTCACATAAGCTTTGATAATCTGGTAAAAATCAGCTCAAAAGGGGCAGTAAGAGACATACCAACTATTGGTAAACCTTCAAACAGTATTTGTGAGTCATGCCAAAAGGGAAAACAAACCAGAGCCACTTTCAAAGCAAAAGAATATTTCACAAGCAAGCCATTAGAATTAATTCACATTGATTTATGTGGACCCATGAGAACTGAAAGCATAAATGGACACAAATATTTTATGTTGTGTATAGATGATTACTCAAGAATGACATGGGTACTATTTTTGAAACTTAAATCAGAAGCCTTTGAGATGTTTAAAACCTTCAAAAATCTTGTTGAGAATCAATCAGGGAAAAGAATTAAATGCCTAAGATCGGACGAGAGGAGGAGAGTTTATTTCAGAAGAATTTGCAGAATACTGTCAAAAATATGGGATAAGAAGACAGTTTTCAGCAGCTAGAACACCTCAGCAAAATGGTGTTGTAGAAAGGAAAAATAGGACAGTGCAGGAAATGGCAAGGACAATGCTGGCTGAAAACAAAATAGCTGACAGATTTTGGAAAGAGGCAGTACATACTGCAGTTTACATTCAAAACAGGTGCATGCTAAGACCACATGAAAGCAAAACACCTTATGAACTGTGGTTTGGCAGAAAGGCAACAACAAGACATTTCAAAGTATTTGGCAGCAAGTGCTACATCAAACGGATCGAAGATAACCTCGATAAATTTGAAGATAGAGTCGATGAAGGTATCTTTCTTGGTTACTCAACAAAAAGCAAAGCCTACACATGTTACAACAAGAGGCTAAAGAAAATTGTTGAGAGTGTTGATGTGAAAGTTGATGAAGGTAGAGAACAAGAAATTACTTATCAAGAAAACTACCCCATGTATGAAGAAGTCATTGAAGGTGATGATGAAAAGGAAACAGAGATAAGAATCGAGAAAATTGATCCGGATGGTGTAAAAACTGAATCAGAAGAAGAAGAAAATAGGAAATTTAAAACGAGGCAAGCTGCGAGAAAAATCATCCAAGTGAGCAGATTATTGGGGATCCCAAAGATGGTATTCGGACAAGAAGAGCGACGAGTGCGGAACTATTCTCTGTTATCTAGCATTGAACCTAAAAATGTTGCTTGAAGCAAGCAATGATGAAAGTTGGTTGAAGGCAATTAATGAAGAACTAGATCAGATTGAGAAAAACAATACATGGGAATTAGTACCTAGACCAACAAATAAAAACATAATTGGCACTAAATGGGTTTTTCGAAATAAATTAAATGAAGATGGACGAGGTTGTCAGAAATAAGGCAAGATTGGTCTGTAAAGGCTATGCTCAGGTTGAAGGCATTGATTTTGAGGAAACTTTTGCACCGGTAGCAAGACTAGAGGCAATCGAGAATGTTTCCGGCATTAGCGAGTTCATAAAAACTTCAAAGTATATCAAATGGATGTAAAATCAGCATTTTTGAATGGAAAAGCTGGAAGAAGAGGTTTACATTGAACAGCCAGATGGCTTCCAACTTGGTGAAAACCCAAATTTTATTTGTTGGTTAAAGAAAGCATTATATGGTTTGAAACAGGCACCCAGAGCATGGTATGCAAGGCTGGATAATTATCTAATTAAACAAGGGTTCAAGAAAGGTTTGGTGGACAACAACTTATATGTCAAAACAGAGAAGGGCCATCTTATTGTTCTTGTTGTTTATGTAGATGATATAATATTTGGCAGCAACATGGATGAATACTGCAAAGACATATCAACTAAAATGAAGAAAGAATTTGAGATGTCTATGATTGGTGAACTTTCTTATTTTCTAGGATTGCAGGTCAATCAAAATGAAAAAGGCATTTTTATTTCTCAAGTTAAATATGTAAAAGAAATGCTGAAAAAGTTCACAATGGAAGACAGTAAACCGGTCAGCACTCCCATGACAACAGGTCGCAAGTTGAGCAAGGATGATAAATCTCCAGGATGTAGATCAAACTATGTACAGGTCTATGATTGGAAGCCTGCTGTATTTAATAGCCACTAGACCAGATATATTACAAGCAGTATGCATGGTTGCAAGATTTCAAGCCAGTCCCAAAGAAACTCATGTAACAGTTGTAAAGAGGATCTTCAGATATCTCAAGGGCACTATGGATTATGGGTTGTGGTACCCAAAAGGTAAAGATTTCACTTTGATTGCATATTATGATGCAGATTGGGCAGGATGTATTGATGACAGAAAGAGCACAAGTGGAGGGGCATTTTATCTTGGAGACAGGCTGGTAGCATGGCACAGCAAGAAACAAGAATCAGTATCTCTATCCACTGCAGAGGCAGAATACATTGCAGCAACAACATGCTGTACTCAGATATTATGGATGAGACAAACGTTGAAAGATCTTGGTATTCATTTCAAAGAGCCAATTTCAATTAAATGTGATAACACTAGTGCTATCAACATATCCAAGAATCCATTAATGCATTCAAGAACCAAACATATTGCAATCCGATATCATTTCTTGAAGGATAAAGTTGCAGAAGGAGAGGTAAAATTGGACTTTGTTCCAACTACAGAGCAAGTAGTCGATATATTCACAAAACCATTGCCCAAGGATGTTTTTGAGTACCTTCGAAATAAGTTGGGAGTGGTCACAATTCCCAAGAACTGACTATCTTTTGGGATCACATTCTCAAGGGGTGCATTTATGCCTATACTTATAGTTTTGCTTATACTTATGATTTTTGCTAACTATAACAACATTTGTCTGAGAATGGTGTGCGAGAGACTCGGGGGAGTACTGCAATGACCCTTTGGTATTATTGTCAAAGGGGGAGAAGAATTACGAGGAAAGTGCATGAGTGTTGCCAACAATTCCAAAGGGGGAGATTGTTGAACAAGGTACAACAAGAGTATTGTCATTGTTGTCAACACAGACAACAATTGATGCAGTTGAAGCAATGGACAAGAATTTTGAAGTCAGTCAGATCAAGTACAATAAATTTGCAGGAAAACAGAAGTCACCAAGATTCAAAAAATTGCAGAAAAGACCAAGTAAGAAAAGCGTCGCGATATCGCGACAAGTTTTCTGTCGCGATATCACGACAGGTTGAGAGGTCCGTTAGCAGAAAGAAAAATTGTCGCGATTTCGCGACATAACCGAGGAGAGAGAAAATGCACGCCAAATGGTCACGATTTCGCGACATGTCCGAGGAGAGAGAAGATGCAAGCAAATTTGTCACGATTTCGTGACATGTGGGCAGAGAAGGAAGCAAGGTGAAAAGATGTCACGATTTCATGACATGTTGGAGGAAAATGCACTAAGTCAAGGAAGTGTAGCGATTTCGCTACAAGTTTGAAAGTCAAGGCGAAAGAGTGCAGCGATTTCGCATGTTGAAATGAAGGGCAAAGAAGGTGTAGCGATTTCGCTACAAGTTTGAAAGTCAAGGCGAAAGAGTGCAGCGATTTCGTTGCATGTTGAAATGAAGGGCAAAGAAGGTGTAGCGATTTCGCTACAAGTGAAAAAGCACAAACAAGAAGGTGTAGCGATTTCTTTGCATGACAAAATGCATGGAAACTAAGGTGTAGCGATTTCGCTACCATTCAAAGTTGCAAAAATTAAAGATGTAACAAGTCAAAAGCACAAGGCACAAAGTTGTAGCGATTTCGCTATTGCATGAAGCAAAGAGTGTACGAAGCGGTGAACGTCGCGATTTCGTGACATGTTCCATTTTGAGTCGCAAGGAGAGTTGTACGGAAGAGCAAAGTGTCACGATTTCGCGACATGTTCCATTTTCGTTGAAGTTTGCAAGGAGGATTGTACGGAAGCCCAAAGTGTCGCGATTTCGTGACATGTTCCATTTTTGGGCAAAGGAGAGTGTACGGAAGCCAGAAGCGTCGCGATTTCGCGACAAGAAGGATGATGACGTCAGCAAAAGCCGAAAGCGTCGCGATTTCGCGACAAGAATGATGATGACGTCAGCAAAGTCAGAAAGTGTCGCGATATCGCGACAAAGTGCAAGGAAAGCTGCTGGAAGCCGAAAGTGTCGCGATTTCGCGACAACATACAGGATGACGTCAGCAAAAGTTCTAAGTGTCGCGATATCGCGACATGAACAGAGGGAAAGCTTTCAAAGCCAAAATGGTCGCGATTTCGTGACAGCAAGGGCATGAAGTGTACGGCTTCAAAAAGTGTCGCGATATCGCGACAGGTAACAGTCTGGCAGGTAAAACCCGAAGGAGCATGCAAGGTGACACGTGTCGGAAAAAGCATACGAGGAAAATCATGCGACTGTTACGTAAAAAGTAAGCGATGTCGGATCGACGAGTTACACGTTGGACAGGTGTCGGACATGCATGGGAACAGATGTATATGCATGATTGAAAATGCGTTCGAAGTGTCGAAAAAAAAATAGGAAGGATCGAAAAAGCATTCGAACATGAGATTCGAACAACCTATTGAAAATGCATTAGAACAACCGATTAAAATAAACGTATTTGCAGCATTCGAAACATAAAATAGGAAGGATCGAAAAGCTTTCGAGAAGAAGGATGTGCGGCATTCGAACGATCGTATTTGGAAGGATTCGAACAACCGCATTGGAAAGGAGAAAAGAATTCGAACGGCTCGAGAATGTAATCCGACTGCATGCAGGATTGAAACGCTATGGAAGACAAAGAGTTTCGATGAGAAAAACAGATTATAAAAAGGACAGTCGTACAGAAAATATGTTGCTGCTGTTAGAGAGAAATTGCTGTAAAAGGAGGGTTAGAAAAGAGTCAAGAGAAAAATTAGCAGAGCCGTGAGAGTGTGCAGAGTTGGGTTAATTGCAGACCGATCAGGGTCGTGCATGAAGTGAAGACATTTTTATGTCATTCTAAATTGATCAGAATTGCAGTCCAAGTTGGTGCTTGGTACTAGGAGTTGGTGCTCCATCTGTTGTAGCAGAAAATTAAGGGGTTGGTGCTCCTTCCAGTAGATGCTGGTAAAGTATTTGTAAAATTGGTATTTTGCAAAGACTGGATTTGGATTGAAGTCCAAGCAGTCATTTTTGAGGAGTAGCCAAATTGGTGAACCTCGGTATATTGAGTGTTGTGGTGTGCTCTCTTGTTCAATCTGTTTTTCTTGTTTTCAAGTTCTCTTTATTTCATATTAAATGCTGTAGATATAAAAATTAATAGCTACACTGATTCACCCCACCCTCTCAGTGTCATTGTGTGAATATCAGGGTTTGTTATTAGTGACATCTTAGAAATCAAAGTTGAAGTAGTCAATCACTTTGAGAGACTTATGGTACCAAGCCATCCTCGCCCTGCTCATTCTTCTAATATGCTCCTCCAAAACATCCCTTGCCTCATTTCCCTTGACTTTAACTCTCACTTACTTAGAACCTTTACTCAAGAGGAAATAAAAAATGCTCTTTTTTCGATTTCGATAGACAAATCCCCTGGTCCTAATGGGTTTCCCCTTTGATTCTTTTAATGTTAATGGGATACTATTGGCCATGACATCATTGTTGCTATCCAAGAAGTCCAAAAGGATAAAATTTTACCAAAATATGTCAATTCCACATTTTTTGCCCTCATCCCAAAGTCTCCTAAAGCTAGGTCTCTCTTTTAATTTAGACCTATTAGCCTTTGCAATGTTATTTACAAAATCATCTCTAAAGTCATTTCCAATAGGATGAAGGAAATCCTTCATATCATCATTAACCTCTACCAAGGTAGCTTTATTCAAATGAGACTCATCACGAATGGTATCATTACCATCCATGATATCATCCACTCTATCTCCAAGAGTAAAAATGCTAGTACCTTCCTCAAGCTTGATATGAATAAATCCTTCAATAGAGTTTCATGGGAGTTTCTCTTTGGTGTACTCTATAAATTTGGTTTTTATGATTATTGGGTTGCACTTATTAAGGAATGCCTTACTTTAGTGTGGCTCTCTATCATTGTCAATGGATTAGTTGTAGAGTATTTCAAATATTTTAGAGGCCTAAGATAAGGTGATCCTCTATCACCTTTTCTTTTCATCATTCTAGAAGAGTCACTTGGAAGATCCCTTAAAGTATCCTTGTCATAAGGAGCTATCTTAGGAAACAAGGCTTCATCAATACTCAACCCCATCACTCATAAATAGTTCATTGACAACACCAACTTAGCCATGTTATCATTAATACCTAAAGCTAAATCTATCAAATCCATTCTAAACCTTTATGAAGAAGCTACAAGGTAAAAAGTCAATTTCATTAAAAGCAAAAAAAATCCTTAACATGCCCACAGATAGACAACTCAAGATAGCCAAGGTTCTAGGTTGCACCATCTCTTTCTTTACTTATATTTATCTTAGACTTCCCCTCTTCTTTGGCATTTTGTTTGAGAACATGTGGAACAATGTCATCGAAAGAATTCATAAAAAAAAATAGATGGAAAGGGGCCCTTCTCAGTCAAGCAACCAAAGCCACTCTAGTTAAAGATTGTCTTCAAAGCATCCTAGTCTTCTTCATGTCTATTTTCAAGGCCCCAAATTCCATCTATAAAACGATTAAGAAAATTCAAAAATATTCTTGTGGTTAGGGCTCGATAATCGAAGACAATTTCCATTAGTAGCTTGGGATAAAATTTGCTCTAAGAAAGATCAAGGTGGTCTAGGTTTTAGGAAGGTCAGTAAAATGAACATGGCCCTCATAGCCAAGCAACACTAGAGAATCCTCACCAATGAGAAGTTAGCATGGGATGACATCATAAAAAGCAAATATCTTTAACATAACAAATTTTTGGATATTAGGCCCCTCCTAGGTGGGTCCACATTCTAGAACTTTGTCATTAAATCCAGATTTAGTATAAGAAAATGGCTCAAATGGAATTTAGGCAATGAGAGAAACATCAATTTTTGGAAGGATCCCTAGTTGACAGATCATCCCTTAATTGATGAACCTAATATGGACATCATAAAGCCCTTCAAATACCACCTCTTTTGGGATAAATTTTACAATTTTATCAATTCCATTCATCAAATAAGGGTTTGGAAAATCATCCCTCTAAGAAACTTGAATGATGATCAAGTTGGTGCTGCTAGGACCTTGTCGGACCTTCTAAGAAATTGTGTCATTCCCAATGTTAACTCCAAAGATACTCCTTTTTGGAAAGCCTATGAAAATGGCAAATTCTCAATTAAGTTTGCCTACTATCTCTTTGATGGTCCTCTTGATAAATGGTTCCTTGCCAAACTCATTTGGATAAAGTACCTCGTTCCCAAAATTATTATTTTTCTTTTGTCTCATGGTCCAAAATTAAAATTTTGACCATTGATAATCTCTTAACGAGAGGTATGATCATCCAAAACCACTATTACCTATATCATTCTAGATGGGAATCCTTGCAACACCTTTTCCTTGAATGTCCCTTCTCTATTAGTGTCTTGTACCTCATTTTCAATATGTTCAACATAGCTTTGATTCAACCCAACACTATCCTGGAGTTATGTATCCAATGGCCCAATCCCTTCTTGAATCTCTACCTCAAATATTTATGGTCCTTATTCCTTTGGAAATTCTAGAAAGAATGAAATTCTAGAGCCTTTTCCAACATCTCTAGGGATCCCCTCTCAATTGGAAACCATGTGCTCTCTACTGCCATTGAAAACTTAAATTTGGTACCCTTTTTTGAGTCCCTTGGATCAGGATTAGAGTCTAGCATGGTTGCCTTACTCAACCTTTAAATATATCTTTCTTGTCCTTCCATGCCTCCTATTAATAGAGCTATTATTAGGTGGTCTTTACCCCCTGGCTAGGTTAACACAGGGTAGTATGTCCATAATTGAGTACTATCAGCGATTTGTGCAATTGCTCAAATACATGCCCAAATATGAATAGCAGAATGAGATTAAAATTTAGAAATTTCTCCTAGGGTTACATCCAAAAATAGGGCACCTAATTCTTATGTTAAAACCTGCAATCCTAACTACTGCTTACGACTTGGCACGACAAGAAGAGGATAATTTTAAGGAGAAGTTGTTTTTGTTTTTAACTTATTTGCAAGAGAGTGTTTTGTGATCAAAATCTTAAGGGTGAGTGTGGTTTTGTAATTGGGAAAAATTACTACTCAACAAGTAGACATTGCTTTAATAAATACTATTCTTTATGTGAAGATTTAGCTCCTTACCTTACTTTTATATTCAACCAATTATAACTTGCCATGATGGATACTATTCTGTTACAACTCAAGCTTACTTTCATTATCCATCTATCATGGTGTACGACTAATAGCTTGTGATGGTGTCTACATGTTCAAACTTCATTGATTGATGTTAGTTGTCATTGATCCTCTTAAGCAATATCATTTCACATGTGTCATGACATCATTTGGTAATATTTCTTACCAGTGATATTATCCTTGTGATAGTAGTTGGCATCTGCTTTCATAGCTAAGGTACTCATATATCTTTTTGCATGACTTCCCACTTGTGTGGAATGTCTTCAGTTGATTGTAAAGGAAAAAATTAGTTATCCTTTCTATTGGGCTAGGGATTCATGAAAAATTAATGGGGAGTGGGGCACATGCCATTTGATACAATAGAATGGGTAAAAATAAAATACTAATGGTGTAGAAAGATAAATGATAAGCATGGATGGAAAGGAGTGTAAAGTATATTTGGAGAAGCAAAGTGAGACTCATGGAGGAATGAAGATATATGGGAGAGGAATATGGTGTGGTGAGTTTATATTGGTGAAATTATGGAAGCATCATACCTAATAGGGTCCTGTTTATTTTTTTGGCTGCTTGCTCTAGTTAGTTCAACATTTTCTTTGAACTTTTATCTTCTTGTTGCTTGTTGTATTTACTTCAAAAAATAAGAAGACAATAATTTGAATCATATAACTCCTAATTGAGGGAGTTCTTAATAGATTTTTCTATTTCTTATCCTTGTTCTATCTTAGTAGATTCTATAAATTGAAGAAGGGTCTACAAATGGTTGTTTTTGTTGGTCAAGCATATTAAAAATTTGGTACCTACAAGCTTTCCAATCTTATTGACATCTCAAATCATATCCTTTTTTTCTTTTATCCTTGGACTTCACTCTTTTGGAATAATTTTGGAATAACTAACATGCCTACTTTAGCTAACATCAAGAAGTGAAGCCGTACTGTATCAACAAGACACAATCAATCTACTAAAAAACAAAGAAATGCAATAGGAGCCCCAAAGATTTCTTGTATTACTGTTACAAAAAAAATGCAGTTATAGAGACCCCCTTTACAATTTCGAAATTCCCCTATAATACCATGTTTTCCCTTTTTGTGCCTAGGACAATTCATTTAAAATATGAATTTTGGGGGTAAAACTTCTTGGGGTCATAACTCCTCGTTCGTTGCTCGAATTGACTATTAGTGTATATTTTCGGAAAGCTCTCGAAAATAGCTACAATAAAGTAGGGCAGCATCATACTAACTGTAGTGTTTTATTTTTGGCTTTCTGGTCCATTTTCCAGAATTCTATTTTTATTTTTCTAACCCTTCCTTTTGCAGATTTTTTTAAACTTAGGCAACTAAAATAAAAATTAAAAAAAATTAAATTTCATAAATAAATGCATGGGTGTGAAGAATGAGCTTCAATATTTTATCCAAAACAATTTTGACCTCATTCCAAAGTCATTTTGAATTTATAAAAATTATTTAAATTTGTTGTTTTATAATGATTTTTATAATTTTAGAATTTCACTTTTTTTTCATATTTTAAAGGTAAATCGATTTTCAAGCTTTGCATTTGCATTCACAGACAATAAATGAACTCCCCTTTATGAAAATTACTATTTCATTATATGGGGGTAGTTCATACGGTATTCCATTGGCCATCGTATTTAGAGCAATAAATTGGATTCTCTTTATGAAAATTTTGATTTCATTAAAAAGAGGTAATTGAAGAACATGTGCTTATACTGAGAGGGGGGGTGAACAGTATAAGATAAAACTTTTTGCTTTTTAAGCCTGTTGAGTGGTATTTTCACCCGATTGTGAAAACACACTCTCCGATAGGATTTGGGTTCTAAATCCTCTGTTTGCAAAGAAATTAAACATGTAATTTCTCCAAGGTTCCTATTATGTTAGCATTCTGCATATGTGTATTAATAATCTCAAATAAAGATATTTAATTAAAATTCTTGGAACACCTTAGTGGTTGCAAGTAACTGAAAACAAGGGGCACTGTGGTCTACTTTACTATGAAATTTAATAATTGTTCATTGAACCCTGATAAAGTAAATGTGATTTGATCCTTAAATGACCATGTTGTAACTTCAAAATGTAAATTGATGAAATGCAATAGCATGAAGGAATTATTTATGGATTTTGGAGTTTTTTTAATTTTTTATTTTATTTTAAAGCTTGAAAAATTAAAATTGGAACTTCTGACAATAAAGTGCAGCAAAAAGAAAATAAAATGCAAAAGAAAAAAAGAATTAAAATTGCATCCATTTTGATGCTATCCCGTCCTAGTAAAATCGAAGATAATGAGATTTCCATGCATGCAACTTAACCTATTGGACCTGCAAAACACGCACAATCCAAATAAGTTAAGTGCTGGCCTCTGGGGTTTTATTGTGATCTTTCAGATTTAGAAATTCGCATGAAGCAACCAAGAGAACTTGCATTCAACTTCACCTATAAGCCTAGAAATCTGAAAAAGGGAAAGATAAACATTAAAACATGCATGTAAAAAATAACTCCTTCTTTCTTGCCAATAAGATGCAAATTTTTGAACACTCCTGCATTAAAGATGAATCCTGTTATAATAGCAGATCTTCTGGTTTTCTCAAAACCAGCAAAAGGAAGGAAAACAGCCCCAAGCAGGCCCAGAATGGCATCTCGCCTTAGGCACTGCAACTCTACCCGCAGCAATTTTCGACCCCCGTATCTGTCCTGTGCTTCTACTTTTAAAGCTTGGCAATGCTTTCTGTCTCAGCCTGTGACACTTCGCTTCATCTTCCAGATCGATTCACTTTGTCTTTCTTTGACTGCGTGTGTTTTGGCTTTATGCTCGACATTGAGACGTTTGATCTTCTCTGTAACGCTTTTGCAGCCTGTACGCCACGTGTCCCGCACTTTTTTGCACATTATATAATAGCCCCATGAAAATCGTGACAAAAAATAGCATGTAGCTTTACTCCTGGATTTCATCGCGAAAACGTGACATGTCGCGATATCGCGACGTTTTTTATGCATGCAGCTTTGTCCGCCTTCCTGGCCGCGAAAATGCAACATGTCGTGATATCATGATGTTTTCCTATCAGCAGCCTTTCTTGCCTTCATGCACAGCGAAATGGCAACATGTCGTGATATCGCGACAACTTTTCATTTCGTACACCTTCGTTGTTTTTCTGTCGTGAAATTACGATGATTTTTCGTTTCGTACACCTGGGATGCTACCTGTCGTGAAATTGTGACGCCTTTTCGCTCCGTACACCTTCACTACAACCTGTCACAAAATCGCGACGCTTTTTCCACTTCGGGCACCTTCGCTGCAACCTGTCGCGAAATCGCGACGCTTTTTCGTTTCTTTCACTATGGCAACTTCCCATCGCGAAATCGAGACACTTTTTTGGTCGCGAAAATGTGACATGTCACGATTTCACGACATATTTTCCTTCCATATGCCTCGACTGCTTGGAGCCGCGAAAACATGACCTATCGCGATATCGCGACGTTTTTCTGCTTTGTGCCCCTTTGCTGCTTTCTGTCACGAAATCGCGACGATTTTTGTGCCTTGCCATGTTTGACTATTTTGACCCACGATTTTGTGACATGTCACGATTTTGCTACGCTTCTCTGCTTCCTGCCCCATTTGACTGATTTGACCATGATTTTGCGACATGTCACGATTTTGCTACGCTTTCTACTTCCTGCCCTATTTGACCGATTTGACCGCGATTTTGTGACATGTCGCGATTTCGCTACGCTTTCTGCTTCTTGCCCCGTTTGACCAGTTTGACCGTGATTTTGCGACATGTCGTGATTTCGCTACGCTTTCTCATTTTTCGGCCGTGACGGAGCAACATGTCGTGATTTCGTGACACTTTTCATTTTTTGGCAGCGAGGGAGCAACATGTCGTGATTTCGTGACACTTTCATTTTCGGTCGCGATGGAGCAACATGTCGCGATTTCGCAACACTTTTCATCCTTATGCAATTTTGCCCCTTTTTCTTGATTTTTAGCATCTGGGTCACTGAGATCTTCTTTGAAAGCATGCAAAAAATGTGGGTCCCCAATTTTGGGGTGTGTTGTGGATCAGCCACAACAAATGGTGACTCTGCTGTCAAATGCTCCTGAGCATTTGGTGAGAACCCAACCTGGAAGCATACAAACTCGAAAACATGCGTTAGCACATCAAAAATATAAACTCATGCCCCAAAGATCATAAATACATGAAACATCAGAATCATCAAGTATTAGCTCGGTGTGTGCAATGTATTTCATTCCCTATCGTTTGAAATTGATCAACATTCCATTGTCAGTTTTACATGAATGCATATGTGAGATTGTGAATGACTTGTGTAACCTTTTTAAAATAACTATGCTTAGATATTTTGCTTTTGTAAAGGCTTAAAATTTCTAGTATCATGCACAAACATTCAAGATTGCCAAACCCTCTTAGGATCCACTAATGAATTGCTTTATTATATCCCAAAGTTGGTTATGAGTCCCTACTATCTTGAACCCATGTGCAAGTGAATGTGAAATCAGAACTTTGGGGAATCAGACTCCCAACCTAACCGATATGGGAGTTTAACCCTATCCTTACTATTCTTATTTAGAATTCATTACCTCACTTTGAGCAAAATAATTTAACCAATTATGGAATAAATGGTCATGCTAGTCTAACCCTTTGGACAATCAGTGGTCTTGTTTTTTAGACAAGACATGTTGCCATGCATGGGCATACTTAACCCCATAATCCATGACTTAGCTTCATTTCTTTGGACCTTGGGGATGACTACCCATCCTTTGCAGAGGACAAGTAGTATGATCCTTCCAATCCAATATAAAGATGATATGGGAAAAATTAATTTTTTACTTCTTGGACCTTGGGGATGACTACCCATCCTTGCTAGGGACATGTAGTACGATCCTTCCAATCCAAGCTTTGGATAAAAATGGAAAATATTAATTTATTGCTTAGACCTTGGGGATGACTACCCATCCTTTGCAGAGGACAAGTAGTACGATCCTTCCAATCCAAGATTTAACATGAAATGAGACATAAGAGCTTTGGGGAATCAGATTCTCAACCTAAGCGAGATGAGAATTTATGCCCTATCCTTACTATTCCATGTAAGTCAAATCAAAGCTTTGGGGAGTTGGATCCTCAACCTAAGTTCGATGAGGATTTAGCCCTATCCTTACTACTCTAATTTTAGGCTTTAAGCTTTATGGAAGTGGTCAAAACCACTGTCTTAAGGATCATGCTGCATAAATAGGATAGACATGAAAAACTTCTTTCGCCCAACCTTTTCTTCCAAGCAAGGTTTTGATCATTTTGCTCAAGATCCTTTTTAATGTGTATAAAATGTGCTTGGTTCTAGATATCTCAAGACTCAGTTTCCAACCTTAGGATTTTCTTCTTATTTATGTGATAGCATAACCTTAAAAGGATTTGACACACTTTAATGATTTGTATTTGAAATGCATTTGCAACTAAGATGGCATGTATGTGCAAAGTGAGATGTAATATGAATGCATTGTCTTTTGAAATGCAGATGAAATATTGCCATATAAAACTGACTACTTCATGCATCACAAGTTTCAAACGATATTATTAAATTGTTTGTATTTCTTGCGGAGCTTTCTACCACATAATTCCAATGTTCCATATTTCCCCAATCTAGAACATAAGTTAGCATCTCAAGGCAAATTTTTCATATTTTTTTTTTATATAAACAAACAAAACATGTCAAATAAACATGCAACTTTAAATTAAAACTTATTCAATCCAAAACCAAACTGCAATCCCAAAAATAAAAAATTTGAAAAACACAAACCAAAACCAAACCCAAAGTATCTTCAAAAAATGATCTTGAAAACACAAACCAAAACCCAAAAACCAAAATCTATATACAAATGTACACTATAATACAAGATGATGCAAAGCTTGGATTATCACTTTCCTGGATCCCAAACATGATTAGAACATTTCAACAAAAATATAACATGATATGCATGCCAAATGTTGTGGGAATCCCACAAAAACAAGACCAAACCAAACAATGCAACCAATTTCCACTTGCCATGCTCACCATACCAATTTGATTTAGTTCCAATAATACTCCCATAGGTGAACATCAAATTACTAGAATGATTAGACAATAAATGATTTTTAATTTTATCATGTCTATTCTTTAAAATGCAAATTTCATAATTCCTTCCTTGATTTAGAATTAGGCTATCTTTTTCAAATATGAGACTTTGTAAGCAAGAGCCTATTTCTAAAAATTTTAAAGCCAAATTATTTTCCAAATTTGTAGGCCAATCAAATTTGTGTAACAATTTACAAGCATCTAGGATATTTACTAAATTAGGATCATTAAAAGTTTTTATCCTAGATTCAATTAGTAATTGTTGATGAATTTGGTTTAACAATTCAAGTGCATCAACTTCTTTTCCATTCATTAAAACAATGTTATTAAAGGTGTGATTAAAAATTATACCTTGGTTTTCATTTACCTTTAATGAAATTTCACCATAAACATTATTTAAATTCAAAATATGGTCATCATTTTCAATCCTCAAACATTCTTGGTCAAAGCGTATGTCCCATGACTCATCTTGATGATCCTTCATTTGAGTTGCTTCCAATTGATCAATCTCTCTGTCATTTGGTTCCAATTCTTTGTTCACTATCCATGGTATCTCTTCATTTGAATCCTCTAAATCATCATGCAAACTTGCATCCACACTTTCAATGAATTTATATTCAACATGATCAAATTTTGTCACCTTTTCAAATCCCGTGAATATGAGATCTTCGTATGATGTAGAAGGTTCAACATCCTGCATATCAAGTGAAATATGAGTTTCATTTATAGGGATGTGAGAAAAGAATGCATTATCATATCTTCCCCAACCATTATAAAAATTATCTTCTAAACTTGTGGGATGAAACTCCATGGCATTTGTGACATGATATTTTGATTCATTCATAGATTCTTTTCTTTCTTTGTCCTTGGCAATAGGATCATTATAATCTTCCAAAATTTGATGAGATTTGAAACCCTCTTTCAAAACATCCTCAAATTGTACAGGAGTTGTAAGGTCTTCCTTTGAGTAGGCGATTATGTTGTCCTGTATATCAATAGGCACACAAGTTTCATTAGTAGTTTTGGAATGAGTGAAATCTTTCCACTTCTTCCAAGCATCATAATAATCATATTTCAAAAACAAGTGGTGACGTTCAACTATTTCTTTAACATCTTCCAATTCATAAATATGCTTCTCATCAAATTCATCTTCACCTTCCTTAGATGGTTCAATTATTTCCAAAAGTGGGTCGTTTCTTGAATTCAAATTTGTAAGGCCATCATAATCCAAATTAGTAACCCATGATTCAATTTTATCATAATTTGGAGGGTGAAGAATTTCTTGATCTTTAATTTTACACATTTCATCAATAGTATCTTCCAAGAACAAGTGGTGAGACTCTATCATGTCTTCAAATTTGTTTATTGGTTTTCTACCAATTTCACTTTCAACCACTTTATTTAATTCCATGGCGGGTTTCGTCTTATCACATATATCAAACATTGTTGAATTTAGAACCCCTTCATTTGGATAATCATTTATCTCTATGAATGAGATCATTTCTGCATAATCCTCACTAGTGGATGTTGGCTTAGCACTTTGCACCTCCCCTTGGACTACATCTAAGGTGGTCATAAAATTTGGGTATTCAAATTCATCCCCTTGATCATTCACCTTAGGTATCATTGGAGTGGAGGGTGCTATGTTTGATGGTTGGTGTAGGTTGGCATAAAAAGAACAATATCTCATATGAACATGTTGTGCCTTTTCTTCTTCAAGACCTTGTCGTTCTATCTCTTCTAAGACCTCATGGATTTTCTCTAGGGACAAACCACTCAGTTTTTCCTCAATGAGTGAAGCAAGTGTGGGGTGTATGGCTCCTAGGTATACTTCCATGGCTTACTCTTCTACTATGTTAAAATTTTCCCACATTTGGGAGTGCAACTCATGAAATCTTCCATTGAATTGACTCAAAGATTCATTAGGCTCTTTACATATGGAAGTAAACTGATTTTTCAATATTTCTAAGTCAGCCTGATTACCAAAATGATGAAGATAGGCTGCTTCTAGTTGTATCCAAGAAGTCCTAACCTCCATGGGTAGTTGGCTATACCAAAAGAATGGTCTATCATCCAAAATGTTTGCAAATAACTTACAAGCTACCTCCTCATAGAAAATCTAGAATTTATATAATGTATCCTTGTAGACATGCAGTTTTTGCAAGTATCCTAGTGGTACCTCTTGATTAAAACATCGTAAAAAATCCAATAACATTGTAGGAATTTGATAAGATACCATAGGTATAGATAAACCCTCATAATGATCCTCTATCATTGATACCATTCTCTCTCTTAGAGATGTTATTTCAGCTCTTAGGAATACCATTTGTTCCTCAAATGTTGCCATTAGTGAAACTTAAGATGTAATTTTTAGAACCAAATTTGTTGAATATTCAACCTGCAATGTATAAACAAAAATCAAGTTAGCATCAACAAAGAGATGTATTCATTAAAATAAAATGAAAAGTAATTACATGAGACCAAAATTCTAAAAAATTAAATCAAATCACTTTAATTCTGTATGAACAATCAGAAAAATATACAACATACCTAAATTGCTTAAAATAGAATAAAGTAAACCGATTCAGGCGGTCTTGTTAACAATCTTTCGAGTGTTAGAGGACTAAAGCGTACAAATTTACATTTAAAAATAATAATAATAATAATAAAATAAACCCGTTCGGCTCTCGTAGCACCAATCCATTGAGTGGTGTTAGAGGCCGAAGATGCTAATCAAATGGACTTGATATATTTAGCACTGTAAAGCCCTTAAACAATTATAAACCTACAACATCTAAAATCATGATAAAATAAACCCCTTTTAGGCCCTCCTTCTAGTGCCAATCTGTTGAGTGGTATTTTCACCCAATTGTGAAAACACACTCTCCGATAGGATTTGGGTTCTAAATCCTCTACTTGCAAAGAAATTAAAAATGTTATTTCTCCAAGGTTCCTGTTATGTTAGCATTCTGCATATGTGTATTAATAATCTCAAATAAAGATATTTAATTAAAATGCTTGGAACACCTTAGTGGTTGCAAGTAACTGAAAACAAGGGGCACTATGGTTTATTTTACTGTGAAATTTAATGATTGTTCATTGAACCCTAATAAAGTAAATGTGATTTGATCCTTAAATGACCATCTTTGTAACTTCAAAATGTAAATTGATGAAATGCAATAGCATGAAGGAATTATTTATGGATTTTGGAGTTTTTTTAATTTTTTATTTTATTTTAAAGCTTGAAAAATTAAAATTGGAACTTCTGACAATAAAGTGCAGCAAAAAGAAAATAAAATGCAAAAGAAAAAAGAATTAAAATTGCATCCAGTTTGATGTCATCCCGTCCTAGCAAAATAGAAGATAATGAGATTTCCATGCATGCAACTTAACCTATTGGACCTGCAAAACACGCACAATCCAAATAAGTTAAGTGCTGGCCTCTGGGGTTTTATTGTGATCTTTCAGATTTAGACATTTGCATGAAGCAACCAAGAGAACTTGCATTCAACTTCACCTATAAGCCTAGAAATCTGAAAAAGGGAAAGATAAACATTAAAACATGCATGCAAAAAATAACTCCTTTCTTGCCAATAAGATGCAAATTTTTGAACACTCTTGCATTAAAGATGAATCCTGTTACAATAGCAGAACTTCTGGTTTTCTCAAAACCAGCAAAAGGAAGAAAAATAGCCCCAAGAAGGCCCAGAATGGCATCTAGACTTAGGCACTGCAACTCTACCCGCAGCGGTTTTCGACCCTTGCATCTGTCATGTGCTTCTACTTTTAAAGCTTGACAATGCTTTCTGTCTCGGCTTGTGACGCTTCGCTTCATCTTCCAGATCGATTCGCTTCATCTTTCTTTGACTACGTGTGTTTTGGATTTATGCTCGACATTGAGACGTTTGATCTTCTCTGTAACGCTTTTGCAGCCTGTACGCCACGTGTCCCACACTTTTTTGCATGTTCTGTAACGGCCCCATGAAAATCGTGACAAAAAATAGCATGCAGCTTTACTCCTGGCTTTCACCGCGAAAATGCGACATGTCACGATATCGTGACGTTTTTTATGCATGCAGCTTTGTCTGCCTTCCTGGTCGCGAAATCATGACATGTCACGATATTGCGACGTTTTCCTGTCAGCAGCCTTTCTTGCCTTCATGCACAACGAAATGGCAACATGTCGCGATATCGCGACAACTTTTCATTCCGTACACCTTCGTTGTTTTTCTGTCGTGAAATCACGATGATTTTTCATTTCGTACACCTGGGCTGCTACCTGTCGCGAAATCGCGACGCCTTTTCGCTCCGTACACCTTCGCTGCAACCTGTCTCGAAATCGTGACGCTTTTTCCACTTCGGGCACCTTTGCTGCAACCTGTCGCGAAATCGCGATGCTTTTTCGTTTCTTTCATAATGGCAACTTTTCGTCACGAAATCGTGACACTTTTTTGGCCATGAAAATGCTACATGTCACGATTTCACGACATATTTTCATTCCGTACGCCTCGGCTGCTTGGAGCTACGAAAACACGACATGTCATGATATCACGACATTTTTTTGCCTTGTGCTCCTTTGCTAATTTTTGTCGCGAAATCGCGACGATTTTTGTGCCTTGCCATGTTTGACTATTTTGACCCACAATTTTGTGACATGTCGCGATTTCGCTATGCTTCTCTGCTTCCTGCCCTGTTTGACCGGTTTGACCATGATTTTGTGACATGTCGCGAAATCGCTACGCTTTCTGCTTCCTGCCCCGTTTGATCGGTTTGACCACGATTTTGCGACATGTCATGATTTCGCTACGCTTTCTGCTTCCTGCCCCGTTTGACCAGTTTGACCATGATTTTGTGACATGTCGCAATTTCGCTACGCTTTCTCATTTTCGGCCGCGACAGAGCAACATGTCGCGATTTCATGACACTTTTCATTTTCTAACAGCGACGGAGCAACATGTCGTAATTTCACGACACTTTTTCATTTTTTGCCGCGACGGAGCAACATGTTGCGATTTCGCGACACTTTTCATCCTTGTGCAATTTTGCCTCTTTTTCTTGATTTTTAGCATCTAGGTCATTGAGATCTTCTTTGAAAGCATGCAAAAAAGGTGGGTCCCCAATTTTGGGGTGTGTTGTGGATCAGCCACAACAAAGCCAAATGATAACATTAGTAATATTAAAGCAATAACTATCACAGAAAGCACCACACACATGAGAGACATGATTTTTACGTGGTTCACCCAATGTGGGCTACTCCATGAAGAAAATATCTCTTATAAATTTTTCTCAAATAAATTCTCTTTTGAATCCTTTCCCTACAATGTTTATGGACCTCTTTCCAAAGGAGATACCAAACCTCTAATCAAGTTTGTGGATCTCTGTCCAAAGGAGACACAAATCTGCTCAATCCCTGTCTTTGGTCTGACACAAACTTGTCCTCAAATCTACACCAAACTCTATCCTCAAATCTATCCTCAATCTCTATCTTTGAACTGTATCATAAGCTTCCACAAAATCTCACACAAATATATCCACAAGTCTTCTCTAAGAATTACCTCAAATCTGACCAACAAGTTGATGCAGGAGCATCCGATGACAGCAGGACAATCGGGCATCAACCGAAGTTTCTAAGAAATGTGTTTTGTTTTCCAAGGCAAAGTTGGGAAGGGGGTCACGAAATCGCAACCCCAAAGGTTGTGGCAAGGCAAGGGCAATTTTTGTCGCGATATCGTGACAGTTTCGAGAGCAAATGCCCGAGGGGAGTTTCCATCACGATATCATGATGATTTTGAAGGCAGATGCCCGAGGGGAGTTTCTGTCGCGATATCACGATGATTTTGAAGGCAGAGGCCTGAGGGGAGTTTTCGTCACGATATCGCGACGTCGCGATATCACGACGTCATGATGTCACGACGATTTTGAAGGTGAAGGCGGAGTTGGCATCCGATGTGGATTTAGAAGAGCTTGCAAACATGACAAATGGATATTCTGGGAGTGATTTGAAGAACTTGTGTGTTATGGGTGCACATCAGCCAATCCGAGAACTACTTGAAAAGGAAAAGAAGTGGTTTGGCGAAGGGGAGAAGTATGTGAAAGCAGTGTTTACATTGGCAAGTAAAATTGCTCCTAGCATTGTATTTCTTGATGAAGTTGACAGCATGCTAGGTCGAAGAGAAAATACTAGGAAACATAAGGCAAAGACAAGGCAAAGGAAGGCGAAGGCAGGTTTTGTCGCGATATCGCAACGTCGCGATATCGTGATGTCTTTGAGAGCCAAGGCATGGAGGGGTTTTTCGTCGTGATATTGTGACGTCGCGATGTCGCGAATTTTCTGAGGTTGAGGTGCAGAGGAGGTTTCCCGTTGCGATATCGTGACGTCGCGATATCGCGACATCGCGATGTCGCGACGTTTTTTCAGCAAAGGAGCAGAAGGGGTTTTTGGTCGTGATTTCACTACGATTTTGGTGGATGAAGGCAAGGCTCCATTTTGGTCACGATTTCATGGCCAGTTGAAGACGAATGAAAAATGGACACGTGGACAGGCCAAGCGCACGAGAAAAGAGACAACTGTTGCAGACAAACATTCTGACAAAGCGACAGTTGTAGGGGAAGGACCATTGAACGATGTGCTTTCATGGCAGATCAAGGAGTGGGTCATTCATGGAAGAAAAATTTAAATCTCGGAGGGGAAGCTGATTTTGGGGGTTTTTGTTTAATATTTTCGTAGGGGTCGAGACCTCGATAAAAACTTGAAATTTGAAGAGATCGGGACGAGGGACTGGAAGGTCGGAGGATAGAGAGTGTGCTATGGGAAAATTCCAGACAAGCTCTGGCCATTGTAAAGCCTGTGCACTGTTTTACTTTTATGCATGTATTTATTCTGAATAGAAGATTTTAATGAAAAGTGAAATTTTGAGAAGGGGTTGACTTTTTCATCCCCGTCAGTGGTATCAGAGCTGGAAGATTCTGAGTGCGTAAACAGATCACAGGCCATGAGGTAGTTTGCACCAGGATATGTGGGAAGGCTCGTGGAAAGTGGATAGAATGCCTCCAAGAAGAAACCCCGTTGGCGGGAGAGGCATGGCAGCAACAGATTTTTGAGCTTTGCAGCGGCAAGTTCAGGCCCTGCAAGAAGAACTACGCAGAGGACACGAACCAAGAAGAGATGCAGACAGTGAAGATGAAGTAGATGAAGAAGAAAACCAGTTTGAAGAAGAAGAAGAAGAAGCTATAGATCCGGCACAAGCCAGACTGTACAAAGCCATATCCCAGATCGGGAAGAGGCCGAAGATGGAAGTTTCCACATATTTCGGGAACTTGAATCCGGAGGAGTTGATCGACTAGATCAATGATCTGGAAGAATACTTCGAATATGAAGAAGTTGAAGATCCCGAGCGGGTCAGATTTGCCAAAACCAAATTAAAAGGTCATGCCAGCATATGGTGGAAGGGGGTACAGCTGGAACGGAACCGAAGAGGAAAAGAACGGATAACAAGATGGGAACGGATGGCAGAAAAATTAAAAAGATAGTTTATTTTGGCAGATTACGAGTTGGATCTGCTGAGAAAAATGTAGGGTTTGAGACAGATGAATAAAACTGTCCAAGAATATATGGAGGAATTTTATAAAATCTCCATAAGAACCAGCAATTTAGAAGCAAGCAAGGAAAAGGTGGCCCGTTATATTAATGGGTTGAGACCCAGTGTCCAGGAAGAGTTGAGCTTAGTGCGGGTGAGTACCATTGAAGATGCTTACCAGTTTGCTTTGAAGGTTGAAGAAAAATTGAACAGAAGGTTTGAGAGCAAGCAAAGAGGAAGAGGGCATGGAGGAAAGACTGGTGGAAGAAAAGAGGAAGGAAAAGAGGAGAAGAAAGAAGAGGTTAGCAGCAGCCGGGATCAGAAGGAAGATGAGGAACCCAAATCGCAAGTTCAGAACAATGGCTACCCAAGGGGAAGAGGTAGATCTGGACGTGGGTATGGAAGAGGAGTGTTTCGGGGAACATGTTTCCACTATGGAGAGAGGGACATCGGGCATATGAGTGTCCCCAACACCCCGAGAGAGTGAACAAGAAACAAGTGGGTCCTGCCAGAGCTGTTGTGGCAGCGAAAGATGCTGACTCAGAACATTCTGAAGAAGCTGAGAAAGGAGAAGCAATGATCATGAGGAGGACCATGCTGATTGATGAAGACAAACCTGAGCAGAGGAGAAGCCTGTTCCGCACACGGTGCAAAAGTGCAGGCAAAGTCTGTAATGTTATTATAGACAATGGGAGTATAGATAACTTAGTCTCCGAGGAGATGGTTGCTAAGTTACAGTTGGAGAGGAGGAGACACCCGCATCCATACCGGATTGCGTGGTTGCGGAAGGACCACAGAGCATGGGTCCGTGAATAGTGTTTAGTCACGTTCCAGATTGGGAGATACCAGGATGAGGTCCTATGTGATGTTTTCCCCATGGATGCTTGCCATTTGCTGTTAGGGAGGCCATGGCAGTTTGATCGGAGTGCAGTGCATGATGGTCATGCAAATACTTACTCCTTGATGAAAGATGGAGTGTGCCACAAATTAAAGCCATTACAGATAGTGGATGAGAAGGTGTGCAGCAATGCCAGAATTTGTCTGGTAGAGGGCAAAAAATTTTGCCAGGAGACGGGATTTGAGCAGGTTGCAAAGGTTGATGAGTGTTTGGAGATATTACAAAGGATGCGGACCGAACAACATAGAAGTGAGGGTCACTTCTCCTTTTTACCCGGGGTGTCTGATGCAGGAGCATCCGACGACAACAGGACAATCGGGCATCAACCAAAGTTTCTAAGAAATGTGTTTTGTTTTCCAAGGCAAAGTTGGGAAGGGGGTCACGAAATCGTGACCCCAAAGGCTGCGGCAAGGCAGGGGAAGTTTTTGTCACAATATCGTGACGTCGCGATATCATGACGGTTTCGAGAGCAAAGGCCCGAGGGGTGTTTTCATCATGATATTGCGACATCGCGATAACACAATGATTTTGAAGGCAGAGGCCCGAGGGGAGTTTCTGTCATGATATCGCGACGTCACGATATCGTGACGTCGCGATGTCACGACGATTTTGAAGGTGAAGGCAGAGTTGGCATCCGATGTGGATTTAGAAGAGCTTGCAAACATGACAAATGGATATTTTGGGAGTGATTTGAAGAACTTGTGTGTTATGGGTGCACATCAGCCAATCCGAGAACTACTTGAAAAGGAAAAGAAGTGGTTTGGCGAAGGGGAGAAGTATGTGAAAGCAGTGTTTACATTGGCAAGTAAAATTGCTCCTAGCATTGTATTTCTTGATGAAGTTGACAGCATGCTAGGTCGAAGAGAAAATACTGGGAAACATAAGGCAAAGACAAGGCGAAGGAAGGCGAAGGCAGGTTTTGTCGTGATATCGCGACGTCGTGATATTGCGACGTCTTTGAGAGCCAAGGCATGGAGGGGTTTTTTGTCATGATATCGCGACGTCGCGATGTCGCGACGTTTTTGAGGTTGAGGTGCAGAGGAGGTTTCCCGTCGCAATATTGCTACGTCGCGATGTCGCGACGTTTTTGCAGCAAAGGAGCAGAAGGGGTTTTTGGTCACGATTTTGCTACGATTTTGGCAGACGAAGGCAAGGCGCCAGTTTGGTCGCGATATCACGACATGTCATGATATCGTGATTTCGCGGCCAGTTGAAGATGAATGAAAAATGGATACATGGACAGGCCGAGCACACGGGAAAAGAGACAGCTATTGCAGACAAACATTTTGACAAAGCGACGATTGCAGGGGAAGGACCATTAAACGGTGTGCTTTCATGGCGGATCAGGGAGTGGGTCATTCACGAAAGAAAAATTTAAATCTCGACGGGGAAGTCGATTTTGGGGGTTTTTGTTTAATATTTTTGTAGGTGGGTCATTAATGACCTAGAGGGCCGAGACCTCGATAAAAACTCAAAATTTGAAGATATCGGGACGGGGGACTGGAATGTCGAAGGACAGAGAGTGTGCTGTGGGAAAATTCCAGACAAGCTCTGGCCATTGTAAAGCCTGCGGGCTGTTTTATTTTTATGCATGTAATTATTCTGAACAGAAGATTTTTAATGAAAAGTGAAATTTTGAGAAGGCGTTGACTTTCCCATCCCCATCACAAGTTCACACTAGAACTTGTCCAATCTCATAGAAATATAAAGAGAATTGTTAGAGAATCAATATGCTTCACATTAATCACAATGCTCAATCACTTTCTCAAATCAATTCAAAATATAGAATAATTTGTTTTATAGAACTTGAACAATCACTTCACACATTCACTTGACTAGGCTCAACCAACTCTACTCAACCAATCACTCAATGAAAATATCCTTGCTCACAAACCCTAGTCCAAGCATATGAATACTCACTCAAAATATTTCCAACAATACTCATCAACCAATCTCACATAACAATGATACTCATTTTATTTCAAACCCTAGTTCAAGTTCTTCACTCAACCATTCACTTCAACCACAATGCTTATAAACCAGGATGCATAGCATTCACAATAGCTCAACAACTCAATAAGGAAATCCTAACCAAATCCTTTTCACTCCAAATATTGTTTTTCAAAAAATAACCAATCAACTCAACTATGGAAGAATGTGCCCATACCTTTTTGCTTGAAGAAGAAGTAATCTCAAAATCTATCTCAATAATAGATAATAATTTGCCAATTTCAAGAAGGTTAGATAACAATACAAAGTATATAATAACTCACAAATACACCTTATTACTCCATTCTTAAAATAATATCCAACACCACAATTTTAATTAAATACTTCTTCAAAGTCCTAACTTATCACAAGATTATCTCAACCATTCAGATTTAACACAACTCACTTCAGAAAATTATTTTCAAGGAATACACCAATTTCCACTTATGACTCCCTACTTTAATATTGCATTTATTAAGTAACTTAGTTTATAAAACAATGCAATAAAATAATTTTCCCTTTTTCTAAGGTAAAAAGACTTTTACCCTCAAATCTATCTCAGCAAAGTAACGTCTCCAAACTTAATAATATTTTCCTTGTGAACCTTGGCTAAAATTCCAAAACAATACTATCACCTTATTTCTCCTATACTTAACTTTAGCCCATGCAAAAATTAAATCAAAATTAAAAACATTTTACCACTTTAGCATGCACAGGAGTTAAACTTGGCACTTCTCCCCAACGAACATCTTGATCGCGGCTTCCACGTCGTGTGAGCCACATGCTCCTCTTGGAGCCACAAAGTGCCAACCACACTTTGACTTCCTTAGCACCCACAAGTCAAAAGGCTTCTTCACCCTTGCTTGTTAGAAACCACACTTTGCATGAACAGTCGTTGCGAAATATGCGCACGAATATCAAGCATTAATTTTTGGAAACAAGGATGTATGATTTTGCCTTTGGAAAGGCTATGGTTTAAATACCATTTACCTTCTAATAATCTCCCACTTCGATGGAGGGAGTACGTCGTCTTATGCGAAAATGTTGGCACCAAACTTAGACTTTGGCCTTATAATTATTAAATATAATAATTTAAATTCTTTTAGAATTTAAATATTATAATTTAATAATTTAATAAACTTTTGGCCTTTTAAACCAAACTAAAGGCCTTCTTGGTTTTTAGGAAAAACCATATAACTTGTCCACCATTGGTTTTAAAGAAAAAACTTTTATTTTTGCCATCATTGGTTTTAAAGAAAAATATTTTATTTTTGTTACCATTGGTTTTAAAGAAAAAACCTTTATAATCATGCTCCACATAACATTTAAAAATAAACATTATGGAGCTCATCTATCATTGACCTTTTGCATTGCTCCTTTTGTTCTTGTGACATCAATGACAATTTATCTTGGACATCACATAACAACTTTGACCCAAAATGTCCAACAGTAATTTACACATTATACCAAAGGCTATTGTTTTAAAGCATTAAATTATTTCTTCTTTATGAAAATTATGATTTCATTAAAGAGGGATAATTTCTAATGATATTTTAAGGTCATCACATTTTATATTTAGCAATGCATATTTATTTCATTTTCAGTCATCAAGCAATAATTAGAGGAATTCAATCACATTTACAGTCGCTTTCTTTAAGTTTCATGAACAATCATTAGTATAGCATAATAAAATAAACCAACATAGACCCCTTGTTAACAATTACTTGCAAATCACTAAGGTATTCCTAGCACTTATTTAACACATCTTCACAAATATTACTAATACACATGTGCAATGCTTATATAGCGAAACCTTGGAGAAGTTGTTTTCATTTTTAACTTCTTTGCAAGAGAGGGTTTTGTGATCAAAATCCTAAGGGTGAGTGTGGTTTTGTAATTGGGAAAAATTACCACTCAACAAGTAGACATTGCTTTAATGGATCCTATTCCTTATGTGAAGATTTAGCTCCTTACCTTCCTTTTACATTCAACCAATTATATCTTGCCATGATGGATACTATTCTGTTACAACTCAAGCTTACTTTCATTATCCATCTGTCATGGTGTACGACTAATAGCTTGTGATGGTGTCTACATGTTCAACCTTCATTGATTGATGTTAGTTGTCATTGATCCTCTCAAGCAATATCATTTCACATGTGTCATGACATCATTTGGTCGTATTTCTTACTAGTGCTATTCTCCTTGTGATAGTAGTTGGCATCTACTTTCATAGCTAAGGTACTCATATATCTTTTTGCATGACTTCCCACTTGTGTGGAATGTCTTCAGTTGATTGTAAAGGAAAAATTTAGTTATCCTTTCTATTGGGCTAGGGATTCATGAAAAAGTAATGGGGAGTGGGGCACATGCTATTTGATACAATAGAATGGGTAAAAATAAAATACTAATGGTGTAGAAAGATAAATGATAAGCATGGATGGAAAGGAGTGTAAAGTATATTTGGAGAGGTAAAGTGAGAGTCATGGAGGAATGGAGAGATATGGGAGAGGAATATGGTGTGGTGAGTTTATATTGGTGAAATGATGGAAGCATCATACCTAAGAGGGGCCTCTTTGTTTTTTGGCTACTTGCTCTAGTTAGTTCAACATTTGCTTTGACCTTTTATCTTCTTGTTGCTTGTTGTATTTACTTCAAAAAATAAGAAGACAAGAAGTTGAATCATCTCACTCCTAATTGAGGGAGTTCTTAATAGATTTTGCTATTTCTTATCCTTGTTCTATCTTGGTAGATTCTATAAATTGAAGAAGGGTCTACAAATGGTTGTTTTTGTTGGTCAAGCATACCAATAATTTGGTACCTACAAGCTTTCCAATCTTATTGACATCTCAAATTATATCCTTTTTTTCTTTTATCCTTGGACTTCACTCTTTTGGAATAATTTTTGGAATAATTAACATGCCTATTTTAGCTAACATCAAGAAGTGAAGCAGTACTGAATCAATAGGACACAAATAATATACTAAAAAATAGAGAAATGCAATAGGAGCCCCAAAGCTTTCTTGTATTACTATTCCAAAAAATACAGTTATAGAGACCCCCCCTTTACAATTTTGAAATTCCCCTATAATACCCTATTTTCCCTTTTTTCCGCCTAGGACAATTCATTTGAAATTTGAATTTTGGGGGTAAAACTTCTCAGGGTCATAACTCCTCGCTCATTGCTCGGATTGACTATTAGTGCATATTTTTGGAAAGCTCTCGAAAAGAGCTACAATAGCGTAGGGTGGGATCATACTAACTGTAGTGTGTTTTAACATTTTTGGCTTTCTAGTCTATTTTCCATAATTTTATTTTTATTTTTCTAACCCTTCCTTTTGCAGATTTTTTTAAACTTCGGTGACTAAAATAAAAATAAAAATTTCATAAATAAATGCATGGGTGTGAAGAATGAGCTTCAATATTTCATCCGAAATAATTTTGATCTCATTCTGAAGTCATTTCAAATTTATAAAAATTATTTAAAGTTGTTATTTTATAAGGATTTTTATAATTTCGAAATTTCACATTTTTTTTCATATTTTGAAGGTAAATCGATTTTCAGGCTTTGCATTTGCATTCACAGACAATAAATGAACTTCCCTTTATGAAAATTACAATTTCATTAAAGGGGGTAGTTCATACGACATTCCATTGGCCATCATTTTTAGAGTAATAAATTGGCTTCTCTTTATGAAAATTCTGATTTCATTAAAGAGAGGTAATTTACACATTATACCAAAGGCTATTGTTTTAAAGCATTAAATTATTTCTTCTTTATGAAAATTATGATTTCATTAAAGAGGGATAATTTCTAATGATATTTTAAGGTCATCACATTTTATATTTAGCAATGCATATTTATTTCATTTTCAGTCATCAAGCAATAATTAGAGGAATTCAATCACATTTACAATTGCTTTCTTTAAGTTTCATGAACAATCATTAGTATAGCATAATAAAATAAACCAACATAGACCCCTTGTTAATAGTTACTTGCAAATCACTAAGGTATTCCTAGCACTTATTTAACACATCTTCACAAATATTACTAATACACATGTGCAATGCTTATATAGCGGAACCCTGGAGAAGTTATTTTTGTTTTTAACTTCTTTGCAAGAGAGGGTTTTGTGATCAAAATCCTAAGGGTGAGTGTGGTTTTGTAATTGGGTAAAATTACCACTCAACAAGTAGACATTGCTTTAACGGATCCTATTCCTTATGTGAAGATTTAGCTCCTTACCTTCCTTTTACATTCAACCAATTATATCTTGCCATGATGGATACTATTTTGTTACAACTCAAGCTTACTTTCATTATCCATCTGTCATGGTGTACGACTAATAGCTTGTGATGGTGTCTACATGTTCAACCTTCATTGATTGATGTTAGTTGTCATTGATCCTCTCAAGCAATATCATTTCACATGTGTCATGACATCATTTGGTCGTATTTCTTACAAGTGCTATTCTCCTTGTGATAGTAGTTGGCATCTGCTTTCATAGCTAAGGTACTCATATATCTTTTTGCATGACTTCCCACTTGTGTGGAATGTCTTCAGTTGATTGTAAAGGAAGAATTTAGTTATCCTTTCTATTGGGCTAGGGATTCATGAAAAAGTATTGGGGAGTGGGGCACATGCTATTTGATACAATAGAATGGGTAAAAATAAAATACTAATGGTGTAGAAAGATAAATGATAAGCATGGATGGAAAGGAGTGTAAAGTATATTTGGAGAGGTAAAGTGAGAGTCATGGAGGAATGGAGAGATATGGGAGAGGAATATGGTGTGGTGAGTTTATATTGGTGAAATGATGGAAGCATCATACCTAAGAGGGGCCTCTTTTTTTTTGGCTACTTGCTCTAGTTAGTTCAACATTTGCTTTGACCTTTTATCTTCTTGTTGCTTGTTGTATTTAATTCAAAAAATAAGAAGACAAGAAGTTGAATCATCTCACTCCTAATTGAGGGAGTTCTTAATAGATTTTTCTATTTCTTATCCTTGTTCTATCTTGGTAGATTCTATAAATTGAAGAAGGGTCTACAAATGGTTGTTTTTGTTGGTCAAGCATACCAATAATTTGGTACCTACAAGCTTTCCAATCTTATTGACATCTCAAATTATATCCTTTTTTTCTTTTATCCTTGGACTTCACTCTTTTGGAATAATTTTGGAATAATTAACATGCCTACTTTAGCTAACATCAAGAAGTGAAGCAGTACTGAATCAACAGGACACAAACAATCTACTAAAAAATAGAGAAATGCAATAGGAGCCCCAAAGCTTTCTTGTATTACTGTTCCAAAAAAATGCAGTTACAGAGACCCCCCTTTACAATTTCAAAATTCCCCTATAATACCCTATTTTCCCTTTTCCCACCTAGGACAATTCATTTGAAATTTGAATTTTGGGGGCAAAACTTCCTAAGGTCATAACTCCTCGCTCGTTGCTCGGATTGACTATTAGTGCATATTTTTGAAAAGCTCTCAAAAAGAGCTACAACAACGTAGTGTGGCATCATACTGACTATAGTGTGTTTTAACATTTTTGGCTTTTTGGTCCATTTTCTAAAATTTTATTTTTATTTTTCTAACCCTTCCTTTTGCAGATTTTTTTTAAACTTTGACGACTAAAATAAAAATAAAAATAAAATTTCATAAATAAATGCATGGGTGTGAAGAATGAGCTTCAATATTTCATCCGAAACAATTTTGATCTCATTCTGAAGTCATTTCAAATTTATAAAAATTATTTAAAATTGTTGTTTTATAAGGATTTTTATAATTTTAGAATTTCACATTTTTTTCATATTTTGAAGGTAAATCGATTTTCAGGCTTTGCATTTGCATTCACAGACAATAAATGAACTTCCCTTTATGAAAATTACAATTTCATTAAAGGGGGTAGTTCATACGACATTCCATTGGCCATCATTTTTAGAGCAATAAATTGGCTTCTCTTTATGAAAATTCTGATTTCATTAAAGAGGTAATTTACACATTATACCAAAGGCTATTGTTTTAAAGCATTAAATTATTTCTTCTTTATGAAAATTATGATTTCATTAAAGAGGGATAATTTCTAATGATATTTTAAGGTCATCACATTTTATATTTAGCAATGCATATTTATTTCATTTTCAGTCATCAAGCAATAATTAGAGGAATTCAATCACATTTACAATCACTTTCTTTAAGTTTCATGAACAATCATTAGTATAGCATAATAAAATAAACCAACACAGACCCCTTGTTAACAGTTACTTGCAAATCACTAAGGTATTCCTAGCACTTATTTAACACATCTTCACAAAGATTACTAATACACATGTGCAATGCTTATATAGCGAAACCCTGGAGAAGTTGTTTTCATTTTTAACTTCTTTGCAAGAGAGGGTTTTGTGATCAAAATCCTAAGGGTGAGTGTGGTTTTGTAATTGGGCAAAATTACCACTCAACAAGTAGACATTGCTTTAACGGATCCTATTCCTTATGTGAAGATTTAGCTCCTTACCTTCCTTTTACATTCAACCAATTATATCTTGCCATGATGGATACTATTTTGTTACAACTCAAGCTTACTTTCATTATCCATCTATCATGGTGTACAACTAATAGCTTGTGATGGTGTCTACATGTTCAACCTTCATTGATTGATGTTAGTTGTCATTGATCCTCTCAAGCAATATCATTTCACATGTGTCATGACATCATTTGGTCGTATTTCTTACAAGTGCTATTCTCCTTGTGATAGTAGTTGGCATCTGCTTTCATAGCTAAGGTACTCATATATATTTTTGCATGACTTCCCACTTGTGTGGAATGTCTTCAGTTGATTGTAAAGGAAGAATTTAGTTATCCTTTCTATTGGGCTAGGGATTCATGAAAAAGTAATGGGGAGTGGGGCACATGCTATTTGATACAATAGAATGGGTAAAAATAAAATACTAATGGTGTAGAAAGATAAATGATAAGCATGGATGGAAAGGAGTGTAAAGTATATTTGGAGAGGCAAAGTGAGAGTCATGGAGGAATGGAGAGATATGGGAGAGGAATATGGTGTGGTGAGTTTATATTGGTGAAATTATGGAAGCATCATACCTAAGAGGGGCCTCTTTATTTTTTGGCTACTTGCTCTAGTTAGTTCAACATTTGCTTTGACCTTTTATCTTCTTGTTGCTTGTTGTATTTACTTCAAAAAATAAGAAGACAAGAAGTTGAATCATCTCACTCCTAATTGAGGGAGTTCTTAATAGATTTTGCTATTTCTTATCCTTGTTCTATCTTGGTAGATTCTATAAATTGAAGAAGGGTCTACAAATGGTTGTTTTTGTTGGTCAAGCATACCAATAATTTGGTACCTACAAGCTTTCCAATCTTATTGACATCTCAAATTATATCCTTTTTTTCTTTTATCCTTGGACTTCACTCTTTTGGAATAATTTTGGAATAATTAACATGCCTACTTTAGCTAACATCAAGAAGTGAAGTAGTACTGAATCAACAGGACACAAACAATCTACTGAAAAACAGAGAAATGCAATAGGAGCCCCAAAGCTTTCTTGTATTACTGTTCCAAAAAAATGCAATTATAGAGGCCCCCCTTTACAATTTCAAAATTCCCCTATAATACCTTGTTTTCCCTTTTCCCACCTAGGACAATTCATTTGAAATTTGAATTTTGGGGGCAAAACTTCCTGGGGTCATAACTCCTCGCTCGTTGCTCGGATTGACTATTAGTGCATATTTTTGGAAAGCTCTCGAAAAGAGCTACAACATTGTAGGGTGGCATCATACTGACTATAGTGTGTTTTAACATTTTCGGCTTTCTGGTCCATTTTCCAGAATTTTATTTTTATTTTTCTAACCCTTCCTTTTGCAGATTTTTTTAAACTTCGATGACTAAAATAAAAATAAAAATAAATTAAAATTTCATAAATAAATGCATGGGTGTGAAGAATGAGCTTCAATATTTCATCCAAAATAATTTTGATCTCATTCTGAAGTCATTTTGAATTTATAAAAATTATTTAAAATTGTTGTTTTATAAGGATTTTTATAATTTCGGAATTTCACATTTTTTTCATATTTTGAAGGTAAATCGATTTTCAGGCTTTGCATTTGCATTCACATACAATAAATGAACTTCCCTTTATGAAAATTACAATTTCATTAAAGGGGGTAGTTCATACGACATTCCATTGGCCATCATATTCAGAGCAATAAATTGGCTTCTCTTTATGAAAATTCTGATTTCATTAAAGAGAGGTAATTTACACATTGTACCAAAGGCTATTGTTTTAAAGCATTAAATTATTTTTTATTTATGAAAATTATGATTTCATTAAAGAGGAATAATTTCTAATGACATTTTAAGGTCATCATATTTTATATTTAGCAATGCATATTTTGTTTTAATGAAATTGGTGCCAAATTCATATTAGCCAAAATCTTAAGAGAACAAATACAATATAAAGGCAGACCATGGTCTGGGTGCCTACATCTAGGCCTGAATGCCTAAAAATATAAAAACCACGATAGAATTCCCTCTAGTAGGGATAAAACAAACACATGTGCTTTCATAGGACCACGCAAGGCACCCAACACCAGAAATAAGCACATCATAGACCACACACAGACCCCCACTACTGTATTACAATGAGGCCATGAAGGACCAAAACAAAGGAGACCTGAGAAATATTATGATAGTTAAGACACCTGAATACAAGCATTGGAAGTGAACAACCACATAAATGATCCCCTAGTGACCCATGTTAAAAACTAAGATATCCCTAGTGGTTGTTATAGGGATGAAAAAGCATGTCATCACCAAGACTCTAAAAAATGTGCTAACATGAAACTAAATGACTAGATACTGTTGGGTTACTCCCTCTAATGGAAAACCTACACACTATCTGATGAGAAGAGACTACTGTATTACCAAAACAAAAAACTACAAGAGAGCTGCCATGTTGGAAAAATATTTGCTTAAGGAGATGAGTCTAAGTGAGCCTACTCCACCTCATGCTATGATGGGAGCCTAATATGAGGACTGGAATGAGTGTTGTTGGCTTCTAATTCCACTTGACCCAAATGCTTCATCAAGTGTGTCTGATTATACATCACTAAGCTATGTTGCTAAGTTATTTCATCGACCACATTCTATAATTTATAAATACCATCTGATCTATGAGTTGAGGTCTCACAGATACGCCTCTTAAGAGCTATGATTTATTCTTGAAGTGCTTTATTCTTATGGGTGCAACTTGATAACTCAGCCTACAATTGGAATTTTACAATAGCAAAGATATTAGCTATTGAGATATTAGGGATATCTTCTTGATCAGTTTCAAAAATAGATTTGCATCGAGTCTTCCATATACGAAAGATGACAGCTACCCTGGTAATGAAAAGAAGAAATTTTTGATTGGGCATCAAAATTATCCCTAATAAGGCTTGATCCTTTGTCATGGGCAATGGTAAGGGATAAAGCAACTGATACGCTTCACACCAAATACGGTGGGCACGAGCACAGTTCTAAAATAAATGTTGTACTGTCTCTTCCAAACCACAAAAAGGGCAATCACCTTGCCCTTGGCCCATCTGTTTCAGCCTACTCCAAGTAGGTAGACCTTGAAGGACTACATTCCAAAGAAGAATCTAGAACTTTCCTTGAATTGGGGTAGAGTTGATAAGCTTAAAGATACTTTCCCAAGTGGTCCAACTGAGCTTTAAGTTCCATTTTTATTCAGCATATATGCAAACTATTAACAATTCATAGGAAGTAGGGCATGGTACCAAAATTTAAGGACTGGCTTCTCAAATTCATGATTGTCAAACCATTTCCAATGAGACCAATGGGGACTAGCTTCCAATGGAGAAGATAGAGGCTGAGATGCCTGAGAGTCGATGGAAAGGATCCACATAATCATTGCTTTATCAGTAGGATAGAGGCCAAATTTTGACTGGATTTGCTTCCAATTTTTCCATGATGACTGAGAAAAATTCCAAATGTCACCCACCATAATTAATCCCCTTTTGAAGAGCTACCTAGCAAGAAACTTGGAATTCATGCCAAGAGATTGTGCATCAAGGGTGAGGAAGGGTGAGCACCGCGAGGCCTTACTCTAGAGGTGTCTACCATGAAATAAATTGATGCACTTGTTGCCAGGATTTCCAAATCCCTTTGAGAATATTACAACCTTCTATAGAGAAATAAGGGGCTTGTAAAATAATGTCAGTGTATGACATATTTATCCAAATTTTACTATCCACCTAGGGGTTTTTCAAATGCTCCCTCACCAACACCTTCCATGGCTCATTCTCTATGATCAACCTTTACATCCATTTAGTTGTGAGTGCATAGCCCCGTGCTTGAAGGTTGGGGATTCCTAGCCCACCGCATGAAATTGGTCTGCAACAATTGCTCCATGAGACCATTGGGAGGCCTCGTTTGGCTAGGTTTTTTGCCCAAAAAACTCAGGGAGCATACTATTCATCTTATCACACCCAACCTTGCTAGGAGTCAAAAGAGAAGAGAAGTAAACATGGAAGGGGGCTAAATTTTTTCCAGTAGTCTAGATTTTAGTTGCTTGAGACATTTCTAGAGATTTCCAGTATTCCATTTTTTGGTAAATTTAAACATACACCAATCCCATATAGATTTAGGTGAAATGTCAACACACCAAAATGAAAGCCCAAATGCTTAGAGATTTATCCTCTTTGCACCCAATTCCATGTTGTGGGTATCCAATTTGGCTTATCATCAAATACAAATGGAATGACAAAGTTCTTAGATTCTTGGATTCTTTCACTAGAGGCCCTATAGAATGTGTGAACTGTCTCAAGGACGTTTGCAATATTTTGTTGATTTACCAAAGGAAAAAGCATAGAATTATCTGTAAAGCGAGAGTTGATAATATGGGAGCCATCTAGAAGGGGGATACATTTTATCCTTCCATATTTAATTGCAGATTCCAATAGATAACCAAGGGCATAAGCTACAATTACAAATAGATAGGGGGCCAATGGACAACCTTGCATAACTGATCTTTCTATATGAATACTGTTAGATAATTTTGTGTTAATAACCACTCTTGTAGAATAATTTGGAAAGAGGGAAGCTACCATATCGATGAATCTATTGCCAAAACCAAGCTAGTGGAGCATGCTTAAGATGAAGGGCCACTCTAATCGATCATAAGCTTTATCAAAATCAAGCTTAAGGTAAAGTACCTGGAGCCCCTATGCTTGAGCCCACTCCATCTCTTCCCAAGATGTAAGAAGATTATCTAAAATATAGCGACCTTTAAGGAATCATGTTTGCTTTGGGCAAATAATTTTTTTAGCCACTAGGAGGAGTCTTCTGGCCAGAGCCTTGGCCAAAATTTTATAAACAAAATTGAGTAAAGTAATGGGATGCCAATCCACAAGTAAATCTGACTTATGTTTTTTGAGAATGAGCCTGATCAATCTTTGATTAGTGGCCTCCCCAAGGCCTCCAACAATAATAACCTCCTCACACATATGCAGAAATTCAGCTCCTATAGTCTCCCACATGGTCTTAAAAAATTCACTCGAAAGCCCATCTGGGGCTTTTTCATTTGCCAAAGAGAGGAGGGCAGAATGAATTTCATCCTATGAAATAGGTTTGTCCAAAAATGCTCTATCTTCTTCAGATACTTTAGGAGATATGCACTATTTGCAACAATCTCTAAAAAATTCAACTTCTGTGTTGGGCCCTTCACTTTTGAAAAGGGCTGCAAAATACTCTTAGATGAAGGATGGGAGGTCCTCTAATGAAATTTGTAGGCCAGATATAGGATTTTTAATCACCTCTATCCTTTCTGATCTATTCTTCTTATTGGCATTAATTTTTTTTGAATTTTTATCACCCTTGCAAATCCACTGAAGACGTACCTTGATTTATGCCCCATGGGCTTTATAGGCTTGGAGTTGCCTTAATTTTACCTATTTTTCATCCAAATGCTTTTGAGAAGTGATGCTACTAATATTATGACTAAGGTGGTGGCTGAGTTGATCAACTTCTTGCTCCAATTCTTTCTCTTTTTTCTTGCGAAGAGAGGCTAAGATTTTTCCAAAACCTCAAAGGTAATCCATTGTTCTTTTGATGGCTTCCTCCCACCACATAATCCACCCTCTCTCTCCTGAGGGCTTTTGCAAGAGATTCCACACTTTCTTGATTCCATTAATACAATCTTTGTGATTGAGAAAGGAAGTGTTTAACTTGAAAGATGAACTATTTTTGGGTTTTCTTATGGGGGCACACACAATACTCAAGGTAATGGGGAGATGATCTAAAGTTACCACTGAATAGCTTGGATGAGATAAATAATTTTGGAGTATATCAATATTTTTGCTACATAGAAGCGGTCCAATATTACCATTTTGAGAGCATCCCCACATCATGAATTGCTCCAAGTAAACCAAGCCCCATGATTTTTAGCATTGTTATTCCAATTGGGATCATAAATATTCTAGGCCCTTCTAAGCCTAGACCATGATCTAGCCTCTTTTGGCTATTTGAGTGGAGTGCCATACCCTAATCTGTCTCCCTCCCAATATACCATATTAATGTCCCCTCCTATTATCCAATATACTTTAGGCAAATTGAAGCACATCCAATCCCAGAGGGCTCCCTTCCAACTGCATCATTGGGTGCATAAATAGCTGCAATACCCAATTTTATACCACCAAACATTATTGTACACCACACTACTCTATGCATTGGATCCTCTCCTGATAACAAAATAGAGTCTCACAACTCCTAAGAGAGGCATAGGACATCCCCCCATCCCTTCGTCATGACTCGTACACAAGGCCCCCCCAAATCCCCATAGGGTCTTAAGGGTATTTTTAGTATGAAATCTAAAATTTTGATGTCTTGCAATAGTAAAATCTATGGGCAAACTCTCTTGATGACTGTCTAGATAGCAAATGTCACTCTCGTAGTGTGATGCCACACACATTCCAAGACATGATTCTTGTAGATATCAATCTGACATATTGTCAGCTAAAGCACCATAGGTGGGTGGGTACAGATTGCATATAATCATTTCGAGTGCCTATTCCCTTAGATTGACGTGTGGCTAAGGAGGTATTATTGGAGTAAGAGTTGGTGGGCTTATGGCTCCATTCCTTACCTCCTAGGTGTTGGTATTTTGGGACACCTTTAGAAGGAGGGGGAGAGGTATCCCGTGATGAGTTGCACTTGTGTTTCTTGTTATGTTTGGTTACCCAACCCTCCTTGATTGGTTCATGAGGAGTTTGATCCACAAGAGCCTTAAAAGCTAGAGGAGGATGAAGGGATATGGGGGTAACTGCCAAGTTAGAAGCTTGGGGCACTGAATGAGCAATGAAAGAGGTCACATCATGAGAACTAGAAGGTTGTAAAGGATGGACATGAGGTACTATTTTGCTTGCATGTTGAGTAGCAGTAGTAGGAGTACTAATAGGATGGTTTTGTTGTTTGGGAGGTCTCACTGGATAATTTTTAATCATATGGCCTTGCTGTCTACAATAGAAGCATGAGTTTGGCAAGTTGAGATAATTAATTCATTGTTCAAATTGGATACCAAGGGCTCTGAATAATATCTTACTCAAGAGGTCCTTTGAGACATCAGTCTCAACCAAGATGTATGGGTGGGAGTGCATGAAGTGCGACGGCTTAGATGGGAGAAATAATGGCCTTCCAAACCTAGCAGTAATCTGAGGTAAATACTTTGTGCATGCTAGGTTTAAGAAAGGGAGTTCAATCCAAAGGGTTATTTTATATTTGACACATTCTCAAGGTCAAATTGGAATGCCCAATGTTGAAGAAAGACCAGTTGACCAGAAATCATCCAAGTGCCAAGTCTTAGGGCTTTTATGCGAGAGTCTTTAGAGGTGAAAGTGACAGAAAAAAAGGATTGACCAAGGCGAAGGTGAGAGGTAATCATCCAAATCTTGGATTCCCAAAATTTGACAAACCATCGATTGGCTCTTCATCAAGGGGGATTCGTCTAGAAAAAAATAAAACAACATTTCGCTCTTCTAATTCTTTTATTTCTTTAGTAAAATCATCTTGTAATTCAAACTCAAAGGTACTTGACTCTTTTTCTTGCTAGTTTACCTGTTCAGAGCTTTGATTTACTCCTACATGTCTAGCTTCGAGGGTTCCCTATTTTGGTACATATTGGTTACCACCTCCTTGTTTGGATCCTCCAGATCCATGGGTTGGGGGTACAAGATCACCATTATTCTATCTTATGTTGGAATTAAGGTCCTCCAATTAAGTTATTGGGGATGCTTGAGAATTGCTACCATTGAAAGTCAGGTTGTTGAGCAACGCATAGGCATAAGAGGAGCTAGCATTGGCTCCCCCTTGCAAATTGATACCAAATATGGTGGGGGAGCTTGAACAGGAGCATGGGTTACTACCTTTGGAAATATCATTTTTATCATGTTCCTCTCTTGGAGTTGCACTGTTTTGTATGTCATAGTAGCAGTATGGCTCAAATCTGGAAGAAAATCCATGAGAAGGACTAAAGACTCTCCTAGGCCCCAAATGATCATCCTCCCATTCTAGTTGTTGGGTTGATTTATTCCTAAACTTAAATATGGGGTCTATAAGCATGTTGTTGAAAGGTGAAATGAAGAGCTCCTCATCCTGTGACTTGTCCTATATATGGGATTGAGAGATATAACTAGAAATTGGTGGCCCGAGCTCATTCTCTTTCTTGTTGAGTGAAATTGTGTGAATCCCACTATAACTAGCATGCAATGCATCTTTTGAAGAGAAAAACCCAGAGTCAACTACTGTTTCAGACTCTTTGGCATGAAATGACAATGTTGTAGTCTCTATCCTAGGTAAATGGTCACTTGCAACACCCAACTATGAATTTCCATCATTTGACAAAGATCTTGGAGAGACACTGTTCACTTCAATATCCATGTTGCACCCCTTGGAGAGACCTCTTTCTGCACAAAACAAACCCTAGCATATTTATTTTATTTTCAGTCATCAAGCAATATTAGAGGACTTCAATCACATTTACAGTAGCTTTCTTTAGGTTTCATGAACAACGATTAGGATAGCATAATAAAATAAACCAATACAGACCCTTTGTTAATAGTTACTTGCAAATCACTAAGGTATTCCTATCACTTATTTAAGACATTCACAAAGATTACTAATATACATGTGCAATGCTTATATAGCAAAACCTTGGAGAAGTTGTTTTCATTTTTAACTTCTTTGCAAGAGAGGGTTTTGTGATGAAAATCCTAAGGGTGAGTGTGGTTTTGTAATTGGGTAAAATTACCACTCAACAAGTAGACTATTAGTGCATATTTTCGAAAAGCTCTCGAAAAGAGCTACAATGGCGTAAGGCAGCATCATACTGACTATAGTGTGTTTTAACATTTTTGGCTTTCTAGTCCATTTTCTAGAATTTTATTTTTATTTTTCTAACCCTTCCTTTGCAGATTTTTTTTAAAATTTGACAACTAAAAAAAAAATTCATAAATAAATACATGGGTGTGAAGAATGAGCTTCAATCTTTCATCCGAAATAATTTTGATCTCATTCTGAAGTCATTTTGAATTTATAAAAATTATTTAAAGTTGTTTTATAAGGATTTTTATAATTTTGGAATTTCACATTTGTTTTCATATTTTGAAGGTAAATCAATTTTTAGGCTTTTCATTTGCATTCATAGACAATAAATGAACTTGCCTTTATGAAAATTATAATTTTATTAAAGGGTGGTAGTTCATACAGTATTCCATTGGCAATCATTTTGAATTTTGGGGGTAAAACTTCCCAGGGTCATAACTCCTCGCTCATTGTTTGGATTAACTATTAGTGCATATTTATGAAAAGCTCTCGAAAAGAGCTATAACAGCGTAGGGCAACATCATACTGATTGTAGTATGTTTTAACATTTTTGGATTTCTGGTCCATTTTTCAAAATTTTATTTCTATTTTTCCAACCCTTCCTTTTGCAGATATTTTTTAAACTTCGATGACTAAAATAAAAATAAAAAATAATTAAAGTTTCATAAATAAATGCATCAGTGTGAAGAATGAGCTTCAATATTTCAACCCAAATAATTTTGATCTCATTATGAAGTTATTTTGAATCTATAAATATTATTTAAAGTTGTTTTATAAGGATTTTTATAATTTCAAAATTTCACATTTTTTTTCATATTTTGAAGACAAATCGATTTTCACTTGCTGTATTCAAAAACAATAAATGAACTTCCCTTTACGAAAATTACAATTTAATTAAAGTGGGGTAGTTAATACGACATTCCATTGGCCATCATTTTGAATTTTAGGGGCAAAACTTCTCGGGGTCAAAACTTCTCGCTCATTGCTCAGATTGACTATTAGTGCATATTTTTGAAAAGCTCTTGAAAAGGGCTACAACAACATAGGGCAACATCATACTGACTATAGTGTTTTTTTTAATATTTTTAGCTTTCTTGTTCATTTTTCAGAATTTTATTTTAATTTTTCTAACCCTTCATTTTGTAGATTTTTTAGACTTCGACGACTAAAATAAAAATTAAAAAAATTAAAATTTCATAAATAAATACATGGGTATGAAGAATGAGCTTAAATATTTCATTTGAAACAATTTTGATCTCATTCTGAAGTCATTTCTAATTTATAAAAATTATTAAAAGTTATTTTATAAGGATTTTTATAATTTTAGAATTTCACATTTTTTTTCATATTTTGAAGACAAATCAATTTTCAGGCTTTGCATTTGTATTCATAGATAATAAACGAAACTCTCTTTATAAAAATTACAATTTCATTAAAGGGGGTTAGTTCATACAACATTCCATTGGCCATCATTTTGAATTTTAGGGGCAAAACTTCTCGGGGTCATAACTCCTTGCTCGTTGCTTGGATTGACTATTAGTGCATATTTTCGGAAAGCTCTCGAAAAAAGCTACAACAACATAGGGCGACATCATACTAACTACAGTGTATTTTAACATTTTTGGCTTTTTGGTCCATTTTCCAAAATTTTATTTTTATTTTTCTAACCCTTTTACAGTTTTCTTTTAAACTTCGACAACTAAAGTAAAAATAAAATAAAAAACAAAATTTCATAAATAAATGCATGGGTGTGAAGAATGAGCTTCAATATTTCATCCAAAATAATTTTGATCTCATTCTGAAGTCATTTCAAATTTATAAAATTATTTAAAGTTGTTTTATAAGGATATTTATAATTTTAGAATTTCACATTTTTTTCATATTTTAAAGGTAAATCGATTTTCAAGCTTTGCATTTGCATTCACAGACAATAAATGAACTTCTCTTTATGAAAATTACAATTTCATTAAAGGGGGTAGTTCATACGACATTCCATTGGCCATCATTTTGAATTTTGGGGGCAAAACTTCCCGGGGTCATAACTCCTTGCTCGTTGCTCGGATTGACTATTAGTGCATATTTTTGGAAAGCTCTCGAAAATAGCTACAACAACATAGAGCAACATTATACTGACTATAGTGTGTTTTAATATTTTCAACTTTCTGGTCCATTTTCTAGAATTTTATTTTTATTTTTCTAACCATTTCTTTTGCGGATTTTTTTAAAACTTTGACGACTAAAATAAAAATTAAAAATTAAAATTTTATAAATAAATGCATGGGTGTGAAGAATGAGCTTCAATATTTCATCCAAAATAATTTTTATCTCATTTTGAAGTCATTTCGAATTTATAAAAATTATTTAAAGTTGTTGTTTTATAAGGATTTTTATAATTTCGAAATTTCACATTTTGAAGGTAAATCGATTTTCAAGATTTGCATTTGCATTCACAGACAATAAATGAACTTCCCTTTATGAAAATTACAATTTCATTAAAGGGGATAGTTCATACGACATTCCATTGGCCATCATTTTGAATTTTGGGGGTAGACCTTTCCTAGGGTCATATCTCCTCACTCGTTGCTTAGATTGATTATTAGTGCATATTTTCGGAAAGCTCTCGAAAAGAGCTACAACAACGTAGGGTGACATCATACTGACTATAGTGTGTCTTAACATTTTTGGATTTTTGGTCCATTTTTCATAATTTTATTTTTCTAACCCTTCCTTTTGCAAACTTTTTTAAACTTCGATAATTAAAATAAAAATAAAAATAAAATTAAAATTTCATAAATAAATGCATTGGTGTGAAGAATGAGCTTCAATATTTCATCCGAAACAATTTTGATCTTATTTTGGAGTCATTTCGAATTTATAAAAATTATTTAAATTTGTTGTTTTATAAAGATTTTTATAATTTTGGAATTTCACATTTTTTTTCATATTTTGAAGGTAAATCGATTTTCAGGCTTTGCATTTGCATTCATAGATAATAAATTAACTTCTCTTTATGAAAATTACAATTTCATTAAAGGGGGGTAGTTCATACGACATTCCATTGACCAATATTTTGAATTTTGGGGGTAAAACTTCCCAGGGTCATACCTTGTTTGTTGCTTGGATTGACTATTACTGCATATTTTTAGAAAGCTCTCGAAAAGTGCTACAACAACGTAGGGTGACATTATACTTACTGTAGCGTGTTTTAAATTTTTTGGCTTTCTGGTCCATTTTTTAGAATTTTATTTTTATTTTTTCTAACCCTTCTTTTTGCAGATTTTTTTAAACTTCAACAACTATAATAAAAATAAAAAAATTTAAAATTTCATAAATAAATGTATTGGTATGAAGAATGAGCTTTAATATTTCATCCGAAATAATTTTGATCTCATTCTGAAGTTATTTCAAATTTATAAAAATTATTTAAATTTGTTGTTTTATAAGGATTTTATAATTTCAAAATTTCACATTTTTTTCATATTTTGAAGGTAAATCGATTTTCAGGCTTTGCATTTGCATTCACAGACAATAAATGAGCTCTTTATGAAAATTATAATTTCATTAAAGGGGGGTAGTTCATACGACATTCCATTGACCATCATTTTGAATTTTGGAGGTAAAACTTCTTGAGGTCATAACTCCTTGCTTGTTGCTCGGATTAACTATTAGTGCATATTTTCGTAAAGCTCTTGAAAAGAGCTACAACAACGTAGAGTGTCATTATTGTAGTGTATTTTAACATTTTCAGCTTTCTAGTCTATTTTCCATAATTTTATTTTTATTTTTCTAACCCTTCCTTTTGCAGATTTTTTTAAACTTTGACGACTAAAATAAAAAAAATTAAAATTTCAAAAATAAATGCATGGGTGTGAAGAATGAGCTTCAATATTTCATCCGAAATAATTTTGATCTCATTATGAAGTCATTTCAAATTTATAAAAATTATTTAAAGTTATTTTATAAGGATTTTTATAATTTTGGAATTTCACATATTTTTTTCATATTTTGAAGGTAAATCAATTTTCAGGCTTTGCATTTGCATTCACAACCAATAAATGAACTTTCCTTTATGAAATTTATAATTTCATTAAAGGGGGTAGTTCATATGACATTCCATTGACCATCATTTTGAATTTTGGAGGTAAAACTTCCTTGGATCATAACTCCTCGCTCGTTGCTCGGATTGACTATTAGTACATATTTTTGAAAAGCTCTTCAAAAGAGCTACAATGGCGTAGGTCGACATCATTGTAGTACATTTTAATATTTTTGGCTTTCTAGTTCATTTTCCATAATTTTATTTTTATTTTTCTAACCCTTTCTTTTGCAGATTTTTTTAAACTTCGGTGACTAAAATAAATATAAAAAAAATAAAATTTCATAAATAAATGCATGGGTGAGAAGAATGAACTTAAATATTTTATCAAAAATAATTTTGATCTCATTCTGAAGTCATTTCTAATTTATAAAAAATATTTAAAGTTGCTCTTTTATAAGAATTTTTATAATTTCGAAATTTCACATTTTTTTCATATTTTGAAGGTAAGTTGATTTTTAGGCTTTACATTTACATTCACAGACAATAAATGAACTTCTCATTATAAAAATTACAATTTCATTAAGGGGGGTAGTTCATATGACATTCCATTGGCCATCATTTTGAATTTTGGAGGTAAAACTTCTCGGGGTCATAACTCCTCGCTCGTTGCTCGGATTGACTATTAGTGCATATTTTCGAAAAGCTCTCAAAAAGAGCTACAACAACGTAGGGCGACATCATACTGACTATAGTGTGTTTTAATTTTTTTGGATTTCTCGTCCATTTTTCAAATTTTTATTTTTATTTTTCTAACCCTTTCTTTTGCATTTTTTTTTAACTTTGGTGACTAAAATAAAAATAAAAAAATAAAATTATCATAATTAAATGCATGGGTGTGAAAAACGAGCTTTAATATTTCATTTGAAATAATTTTGATCTCATTCTGAAGTCATTTTGAATTTATAAAAATTATTTAAAGTTGTTTTATAAGGATTTTTATAATTTTGGAATTTCACATTTTTTCATATTTTGAAGGTAAATCGATTTTCAGGCTTTGCATTTGCATTTGCAAACAATAAATGAACTTCCCTTTATGAAAATTACAATTTCATTAAAGGGGGTAGTTCATACGACATTCCATTTGCCAATATTTTGAATTTTGGGGGTAAAACTTCCTAGGGTCATAACTCCTCGCTCGTTGCTCGAATTGACTATTAGTGCATATTTTAGGAAAGCTCTTGAAAAGAGCTACAACAATGTAGAGCGACATCATACTGAATGTAGTACATTTTAAAAATTTTGGCTTTCTTGTCCATTTTCAGAATTCTATTTTTATTTTTCTAGCCCTTCATTTTGTAGTTTTTTTAAACTTTAGTGACTAAAATAAAAATAAAAAAAATTAAAATTTCATAAATAAATGCATGGGTGTGAAGAATGAGCTTCAATATTTCATCCAAAATAATTTTTATCTCATTCTGAAGTCATTTCAAATTTATAAAAGTTATTTAAAGTTGATGTTTTATAAGAATTTTTATAATTTCAGAATTTCTCATTTTTTTCATATTTTTAAGGTAAATCAATTTTCAGGCTTTGCATTTGTATTCATAGACAATAAATGAACTTCCCTTTATGAAAATTACAATTTTATTAAAGGGGGTAGTTCATACGACATTCCATTGACAATCATTTTGAATTTTGGAGGCAAAACTATCCGAGGTTATAACTCCTCGCTCGTTGCTCGAATTGACTATTAGTGCATATTTTTTGAAAAGCTCTCGAAAAGAGCTACAACAGCGTAGGGCGACATCATACTGACTATAGTGTATTTTAACATTTTTGTCTTTTGGTCCATTTTCCAGAATTTTAATTTTATTTTTCTAACCTTTCCTTTTGAAGATTTTTTTAAACTTCGATGACTAAAATAAAAATAAAAAAATTAAAATTTCATAAATAAATGCATAGATGTGAATAATGAGCTTCAATATTTCATCCAAAATAATTTTGATCTCATTTTGAAGTCATTTTGAATTTACAAAAATAATTTAAAGTTGCTATTTTATAAGGATTTTTATAATTTCGAAATTTCACATTTTTTTCATATTTTGAAGAAAAATCAAAATTTCAGGATTTGTATTTGCATTAACAAACAATAAATGAACTTCTCTTTATGAAAATTACAATTTCATTAAAGGGGGTAGTTCATACGACATTCCATTGGCCATCATTTTTAATTTTGAAGGTAAAACTTCTTAGGGTCATAACTCCTCGCTCGTTGCTCGGATTGACTATTAATGCATATTTTTGGAAAGCTCTCGAAAAGAGATACAACAACATAGGGAGGAATTATACTGACTGTAGTGTGTTTTAATATTTTTGGCTTTCTGGTCCATTTTTTAGATTTTTTTAAATTTTTTTCTAACCTTTCTTTTTGCAGATTTTTTTTAAACTTCGATGACTAAAATAAAAATTAAAAAAATTACAATTTTATAAATAAATGTATGGGTGTGAAGAATGAGCTTCAATATTTCATCCGAAATAATTTTGATCTCATTTTGAAGTCATTTCAAATTTATAAAAATTATTTAAAGTTATTCTTTTATAAAGATTTTTATAATTTCAGAATTTCATATTTTTTCATATTTTGAAGGTAAATTGATTTTCAGGCTTTGTATTTGCATTCATAGACAATAAATGAACTTTCCTTTATGAAAATTATAATTTTATTAAAGGGGGTAGTTCATATGACATTCCATTGGCCATCATTTTGAAATATGGGGGCAAAACTTTTCAAGGTCATAACTCCTCGCTCATTGTTCGGATTGACTATTAGTGTATATTTTCGGAAAGCTCTCAAAAAGAGCTACAATAGTGTAGGGCAACATCATACTAACTATAGTGTGTTTTAATATTTTTGGTTTTCTGGTCCATTTTTCAGAATTTTATTTTTATTTTTTTAACCCTTCTTTTTGCAGTTTTTTTAAACTTCGATGACTAAAATAAAATTAAATGATTAAACCCTCCATTAAATACTGCAATCCCCCCCCCCTTTTTTTTTTTGCCATATTTTATCCTTTAAAAAAATTAAAAAATTAAAATTTCATAAATAAATGCATGGGTGTGAAGAATGAGCTTCAATATTTCATTCGAAATAATTTTTATCTCATTCTGAAGTCATTTCGAATTTATAAAAATTATTTAAATTTGTTGTTTTATAAGGATTTTTATAATTTCGAAATTTCATATTTTTTTCATATTTTGAAGGTAAATCAATTTTCAGGATTTGTATTTGTATTCATAGACAATAAATGAACTTTCCTTTATGAAAATTACAATTTCATTAAATGGGGGTAGTTCATACGACATTCCATTGGCCATCATTTTGAATTTTAGGGGTAAAACTTCTCGGGGTCATAACTCCTCGCTCGTTGCTCGAATTGACTATTAGTGCATATTTTCGGAAAGCTCTTGAAAAGAGCTACAACAATGTAGGGCGACATCATACTGACTGTAGTGTGTTTTAATATTTTTGGCTTTTTGGTCCATTTTCCATAATTTTATTTTTATTTTTCTAACCCTTCCTTTTGTAGATTTTTTTAAACTTCGATGACTAAAATAAAAATAAAAAAAATAAAATTTCATAAATAAATGGATGGGTGTGAAGAATGAGCTTCAATATTTCATCCGAAATAATTTTGATCTCATTCTAAAGTCATTTTAAATTTATAAAAATTATTTAAAGTTGTTTTATAAAGATTTTTATAATTTTAGAATTTCACATTTTTTTCATATTTTGAAGGTAAATCGATTTTTAGGCTTTGCATTTGCATTCACAGACAATAAATGAACTTCCCTTTATGAAAATTACAATTTCATTAAAGGGGGTAGTTCAAACGACATTCCATTGGCTATCTTTTTGAATTTTGGGGGAAAACTTTTGGAGGTCATAACTCCTCGCTCATTGCTCGGATTGACTATTAGTGCATATTTTTGGAAAGCTCTCGAAAAGAGCTACAACAACGTAGGATTCATCATACTGACTATAGTGTGTTTTAATATTTTTAGCTTTCTGGTCCATTTTCTAGAATTTTATTTTTATATTTCTAACCCTTCCTTTTGTATTTTTTTTAAACTTCGACGACTAAAATAAAAATAAAAATTTCATAAATAAATGCATGGGTGTGAAGAATGAGCTTCAATATTTCATCCAAAATAATTTTGATCTCATTCTGAAGTCATTTTGAATTTATAAAAATTATTTAAAGTTTCTCTTTTATAAGGATTTTTATAATTTTGGAATTTCACATTTTTTTCATATTTTGAAGGTAAATCGATTTTTAGGCTTTGCATTTGCATTCACAGACAATAAATGAACTTCCCTTTATGAAAATTATAATTTCATTAAAAGGGGGTAGTTCATACGACATTCCATTGGCCATCATTTTGAATTTTGGAGGTAAAACTTCCTAGGGTCATAACTCCTCGCTCGTTGCTCGGATTGACTATTAGTGCATATTTTCATAAAGCTCTCGAAAAGAGCTACAATAACGTAGGGCGACATCATACTAACTATAGTGTGTTTTAACATTTTTGGCTTTCTGGTCCATTTTCCATAATTTTATTTTTATTTTTCTAACCCTTCCTTTTGTATATTTTTTTAAACTTCGACGACTAAAATAAAAATAAAAAATTAAAATTTCATAAATAAATGCATGGGTGTGAAGAATGAGCTTCAATATTTCATCCGAAATAATTTTGATCTCATTATGAAGTCATTTCAAATTTATAAAAATTATTTAAAGTTGATGTTTTATAAGGATTTTTATAATTTCAGAATTTCACTTTTTTTCATATTTTGAAGGTAAATCGATTTTTAGGCTTTGCATTTGCATTCACGAGACAATAAATGAACTTCCCTTTATGAAAATTACAATTTCATTAAAGGAGGGTAGTTCATACGACATTCCATTGGCCATCATTTTGAATTTTAGGGGTAAAACTTCCTGGGGTCATAACTCCTCGCTCGTTGCTCGGATTGACTATTAGTGCATATTTTAGGAAAGCTCTCGAAAAGAGCTACAACAACGTAGGGCGACATCATAATGACTGTAGTGTGTTTTAATATTTTTAGCTTTCTAGTCCATTTTCCAGAATTTTATTTTTATTTTTCTAACCCTTCATTTTGCAGATTTTTTTAAACTTCGATGACTAGAATAAAAATAAAAAAAAATTAAAATTTCATAAATAAATGCATGGGTGTGAAGAATGAGCTTCAATATTTCATCCGAAATAATTTTGATCTCATTATGAAGTCATTTCAAATTTATAAAAATTATTTAAAGTTGATGTTTTATAAGGATTTTTATAATTTCGAAATTTCACATTTTTTTCATATTTTAAAGGTAAATCAATTTTCAGGCTTTGCATTTGCATTCACAGACAATAAATGAACTTCCCTTTATGAAAATTACAATTTCATTAAAGGGGGTAGTTCATACGACATTCCATTGGCCATCATTTTGAATTTTAGGGGTAAAACTTCCTAAGGTCATAACTCCTCGCTCGTTGCTCGGATTGACTATTAGTGCATATTTTTGGAAAGCTCTCGAAAAGAGATACAATAGCATAGGGCATCATCATACTAATTGTAATGTATTTTAATATTTTCAGCTTTCTAATCCATTTTCCATAATTTTATTTTTAATTTTCTAACCCTTCCTTTTGTAAATTTTTTTAAACTTCGATGACTAAAATAAAATAAAAAAATTAATATTTCATAAATAAATGCATGGGTGTGAATAATGATCTTCAATATTATATCGAAATAATTTTGATCTCATTCTGAAGTCATTTTGAATTTATAAAAATTATTTAAAGTTGCTATTTTATAAGGATTTTTATAATTTCGAAATTTCACATTTTTTTCATATTTTGAAGGTAAATCAATTTTTAGGCTTTGCATTTGCATTCATAGACAATAAATGAACTTCCCTTTATGAAAATTACAATTTCATTAAAGAGGGTAGTTCATACGACATTCCATTGGCCATCATTTTGAATTTTAGGGGTAAAACTTCCTGAGGTCATAACTCCTCACTCGTTGCTCGGATTGACTATTAGTGCATATTTAGGAAAGCTATCAAAAAGAGCTACAACAACATAGGGAGACATCATACTAAATATAGTGTGTTTTAATATTTTTGGCTTTCTGGTCCATTATCCATAATTTTATTTTTATTTTTCTAACCCTTCCTTTTGTAGATTTTTTTTAAACTTCGATGACTAAAATAAAAATAAAAAAATTAAAATTTCATAAATAAATGCATGGGTGTGAAGAATGAGCTTCAATATTTCATCCAAAATAATTTTGATCTCATTCTGAAGTCATTTCAAATTTATAAAAATTATTTAAAGTTGTTGTTTTATAAGGATTTTTATAATTTCAGAATTTCACATTTTTTCATATTTTGAAGGTAAATCGATTTTCAGGCTTTGCATTTGCATTCATAGACAATAAATGAACTTCCATTTATGAAAATTACAATTTCATTAAAGGGGGTAGTTCATACGACATTCCATTGGCCATCATTTTGAATTTTGGGGGTAAAACTTATCGAGGTCATAACTCCTCGCTCGTTGCTCGGATTGACTATTAGTGCATATTTTCAGAAAGCTCTCGAAAAGAGCTACAACAATATAGGGCGACATCATACTGAATATAGTGTGTTTTAATATTTTTGGCTTTCTAGTCCATTTTCCAGAATTTTATTTTTATTTTTCTAACTCTTCCTTTTGTAGATTTTTTTAAACTTCGGTGACTAAAATAAAATAAACAAATTAAAATTTCATAAATAAATGCATGGGTGTGAAGAATGAGCTTCAATATTTCATCTAAAATAATTTTGATCTCATTCTGAAGTCATTTCAAATTTATAAAAATTATTTAAAGTTGTTTTTTATAAGGATTTTTATAATTTCGGAATTTCACATTTTTTTCATATTTTGAAGGTAAATTGATTTTCAGGCTTTGCATTTGCATTCACAGACAATAAATGAACTTCCCTTTATGAAAATTACAATTTCATTAAAGGGGGGTAGTTCATACGACATTCCATTGGTCATCATTTTGAATTTTGGGGGTAAAACTTCTCGAGGTCATAACTCCTCGCTCGTTGCTCGGATTGAATATTAGTGCATATTTTTGGAAAGCTCTCGAAAAGAGCTACAAGAATGTAGGGTGGCATCATACTGACTGTAGTGTGTTTTAATATTTTTGGCTTTCTGGTCCATTTTACAAAATTTTATTTTTATTTTTCTAACCCTTCCTTTTGCAGATTTTTTTAAACTTCGATGACTAAAAATAAAAAAATTAAAATTTCATAAATAAATGCATGGGTGTGAAGAATGAGCTTCAATATTTCATCCGAAATAATTTTGATCTCATTCTGAAGTCATTTCAAATTTATAAAAAATATTTAAAGTTGTTTTATAAGGATTTTTATAATTTTGGAATTTCACATTTTTTTCATATTTTGAAGGTAAATCGATTTTCAGGCTTTGCATTTGTATTCATAGACAATAAATGAACTTCCCTTTATGAAAATTACAATTTCATTAAAGGGGGTAGTTCATACGACATTCCATTGGCCATCATTTTGAATTTTGGGGTAAAACTTCTCGGGGTCATAACTCCTCGCTCGTTGCTCAGATTGACTATTAGTGCATATTTTCGAAAAGCTCTCAAAAAGAGCTACAAGAATATAGGGTGGCATCATACTGACTGTAGTGTGTTTTAACATTTTTGGCTTTCTAGTCCATTTTCCAGAAAATTATTTTTATTTTTCTAACCCTTCCTTTTGCAGATTTTTTTAAACTTTGGCGACTAAAATTAAAATTTTATAAATAAATGATTTAATAATTAGTTGGCAATAATTTCATCCAAACAATTATATCATTATGAAGTCATTTCAAATTTATAACAATTATTTAAATTATTTTATAAGATTTTCTACTAATTTAAATTTCACTCAAAGGTAGAAGGAAATCAATCTCTAACTTTGCATTTCTATTCAATAAATAAACTTCCTTTATAAATTACAATTTCATATAGAACAATCCATTCAACTAAATTTTATTTATCCGTTTTCCATGTCACCATGTCCAATGTTGACATCATCATGTCTGGTGCTAACGCCATCATGTCTAATGTTCTTTGGTGTTGTGTTGGCATCATCTCTAATACTGACATCATCTTCAGAGATGATATCATTATCTCTAATGTTGTTCTCTAGTTCTCCTATGCTATTCTTCAATGTTGACATCATCTTTGGTGCTAACATCATCATATTTAGTGTTGATGTCATCATCTCTATGGCTATTGTCAAGGCTTTAATGATGACATCATAATATCCAGGGTTGCTATCAAATCTTTGGTGCTTTTCTATATGGTTGTAGTGCCAATTTGTAGGGTTTCAGTGCTACTTTGGTGCTACTTCAATGCTATTCTAGGACTACTCTAGTGTTGCTTTGTATGATCTAAAATGTTGTTTTTATATCTACAAAGTGTCAATCTTCCTTTCCATGCCATGATATCCATCAATTAAATATCAAATCTTACATTTTTATCTCTAAAAGAAAATAAATGCATTTTGTTCAACTTAGTACAATGTTCCTCCTTTCCACTATGCTTAACTGCAATATATATGCAAATTACAATCTAATCCATAGTTAAGTGACACAAGATGAGGCTTAAAGACTATACCAAATGAGGCTTTTGAGAGCCTCACCAGAATGAGATATGATGATAGAGGTATAGGAAGGAATGGGCAAGGAACAATAAATCCTATATTGCCAAGCATTAGGCCAAAGAACAAAGGTCTTGGTTACGATAGTTAATCAAGTAATGAGAATAAATTTCTAAAAGTTGAAACCTTGATGGAAGGTGAGACATCCCAATGTGCACAAAATTAAAATTTTTAATAAAAATATTTATGTATAGCTAGAAATGTTAAAAATATATGTTCTGATCTATATGATTTTACCCATGTTAAAAAACAATTGAATTAGAAATTATTGGTAGAAAGGCAAAATGACAAACATAAAACATTTAAATTATGGATGGATAGATACGATGGAACGTAATAGAGAAATAAACATGTTACGATTCTATAGGGAATTGTTTCATCCTCAAAAGAGAAATATAAATAATTACTATTGTTGAGATATATCAAGCTATTTTGTGTGCACTTGGAAGTGGTTAAGGGAAAATAGAGTGGTGTCTAGGGGTTATCCATATTCAAAATCTCAAATGAATAAATTAGTGCTAAACCATGTCAAAACCTTCTATTGAGATAATTATGATTTATCCAATTAATAATCCTTAGTGATAGAAATGCATGCAATTTATTAATAGCAATTGATAGATGAAGACTACAGAGAGCGATGTGGTTTTGATTTTCAAAGACACCAAAGTGGAGGATACTTTAATTTAGATTAAACTAGGTATTTAGATGATTTAAAATCTATTATGATAAAATGAAAACTTATTCAAAAACATGCGCTTGAGCTTAAACATCCCTAAAGTGAATATATTTTCATATATAATTTAAATGAAGTAATATTTATCCATTTTAGGCATATTTTGGGTTGTCATTCAAGAGTTATTATTATGTAATGACCACACCTGATACTATTATAATTTCTAATTGAAAATGAATATATTATCCATGTCTAATATTAGGGATTATGTATCACAATGATCTAGCTAATTTTAGTCCTTTTATGCATCCTAATCATTAAATATCTAAGACTTTCACTTGACATGTTTATAAAACATAAATAATTTAGGAAGATAGTGTAGAAGTTTATCAAATGATATTTTGAATCTAGCTTCAAAATCTCTCATTAGATCAAAATGGATATAGAAGGGTGGATTTTCAATAGATAGGATTATTGTGGATAGAGAAATGAAGAAGACAACAAACAATATAAAATATAATATACAATTAAATTCTATTTCAAATTAAAAATAAAAATATATATATTTTTTATTACTTATAAGAATGGGTTTTGAAAGGGTCTCCAAACCTTTTACAAATAAAGGAACATTACATATCCAGGATAAAACCAAATACTACAAAGAATAGATAAAATACTAGAAACCAATCGATTGGAAAACAATAAGCAAAGTAGGCCAATAAAACAACCAATAGAAGACCACAAGATTTTGGAGATGAAAAGGATCCTAGGATCCTGAGCAGAACCAAAATGATAGCACAAAGACTAGATAAGACACCCAACATGGGTTAGCAACAACAAACAACCAACAAAGCTCCCAAAATTAACCATAGAAAGAGAGGACTCAAGCCTCAGTAGAACCAATTTCTGATTTTTTCATTTCTACCTCCAAGGCCCTAGGCTCACCTTGATTCCAATACATCAATGATTTTATCTCTTTTGCACAATCAATGGCCATATTCAAAGTTCCAATAAGGGAATTTTTGTAATCCATCATCATTTTATTAAATTATTTTGGCATTTTGGTCACATCCAATGGATTGGAGAGCTTCTTACCCCATCAACATGTAGACTTCAAAGTGAAATTAGTTTTCTTCTTCAGGAGAACATGGTCCTCTAAATATGAGTTCTCAACTAAAATTGGGGTCTTCTTAGACTTGACCAACTTAGCGAAGAGGCACTTGGACCACCTTGCACTTTCTGTTCCACCCCTAGTTCCCAATGGTGAATCTAAGGCTTCTCTTGTATCCTTCAGAGTTTCCTTTAGTTTCCTCTAAGATATTAGAGGACTAACTAGATTCTCTTCCATTGCCTAAGGGTTGTTTGACTTAGAGTGAGATAAAGTTAGGGAATCATCAGTAGTAGGGACCTCTGATTGAAGGGTTGTTAGATTAGGGACAACCTCCCCGAGACCTCCTTGATTTTTTTGATGTGTTCAAAAATTAACAAAGCCAGGCCCTGATGGATTGGATTAGTAATCTTCCTACCTTTAACTTGCAACATAGACTTCTCCAAAGACTTAAATAAAAAGGAAGGTATGTTAAACACTCTCTTGCATCAAAGTTGATTTAGGAACATGAAATGATAACTCCATAGGATATATTTACTCTCACCTAATGTGAAGTACTCCATAATTACCAAAGCAACCCTATCCCATGGAGCCTTGAGAACTTTCCTTTGGAAATCATTATGGATATATAACAAGACCTCATCCTCCCCTAGAAAGTACCTGATTTCTCTTGCCAAGGAATGATTTTTCCTATTGTGGCATACACCATCTAAAGGCAGGCCCATCACACCACAACTAAGAGAATGAAGATTTCAAACTCAAGCCCCTCCACTTTCTCCATCCCATTCTTCCATGAATGGGCCATTTGTTTTGATATTTCTCTGTTAAAACCATGGAATTTCAACAAACATTACAGAAGACCACCTTTACTCAATATCTTCCTTACATCATCCTTAACTTCAAGTGAATTTGGCTCAAGGACTATCCCCTCCATAGTCCAAAATACCACCCATAGATTACACTCTTTGGATAATTGAGATATAGAGCAACCAACAGACCCTGGAGGAGAAAAACACAAAATGATGAAAGCTCCACCTAGGAATTTAGAAGCCTCAAGAGACCATTGGAAGATAGCCAACCTTCACCTCAAAATCTTAGAACCAATACCCCACTACTAAAAATTAATCCAACTTGGGAAAACTAGGATCTTATTGAAAATAGGTAAATTTAAGAGCTTGCTCTTTCCTAGAAATAGGATAATAGGGCTCTCATCCCAATCCAAGCCAACATCAGTATCAGAAGCCTTGAGGTAGTGCCACTTCACATTTCAAAAGGATCATAAAAAATAAGAATATATAACAAAAAAAGAGAAGCATACCATATGTCCTTTGAAATAATTAGAATCCCCTACAATCATGGCACCCATCTCTATGAATATTAGAGCCAATTTTCAACATCAACTATAGGATTTTATGGCCACTTGACATCCAAATGTGCAAACCAATAGGGCCTCTCCACATTCTAAACAACCACTTCAACTCATGCATGCCAAGGAAGGCCAAGGGGTTTATATGGCTTCCAAACAACCACCTAGGCCAATGATTACCATCTTGCCTTTTATCAATTGATAAAAGCAAGGATTCCCATATAAAAAGGCTTACTTGTTCATGAAATAGGGATCTTGAAGTGAAATAACTTTGGTGATGATGTCTATGCATGGACCATGTGATTTGTATGAATTACTAGCACATGACCTTAGCCACCAATTAAAACACCACCCTACCTCCAAACCTATCAATAATTGCCACCTGAACCATGCCACTTTTGGTTAGGAGTCCATCCCTATAAGAGTTTGGCACCAAAAATATAGAATTCAAAAATAAAGGAATTTTGACAATATGAGGAGCTTCCCCTATCACACAGACTATAAGAATCAAAGATTAATTTTGCAGTGATCTCTTGATTGATAAGGGAAGAATAAATCACACCCCTACACAAAACTATTACTACATCAATTATTAACATCATCTCAAGACTCACTATCCAACTACAAGAGACCTTGGAGGAAGTCCCTCCTCCACATAGAGGTTCCATTTTGGAGCAAACCAAGGTTTTCCAAGAAATCTGTAGACCCATTTCCTTCTCTAAATATATGATTAATTTGGACTTCCTCCCAAGTTTGGATTATTATTTTGGCTTCTAAAATCATATTAGCTATGTTCTAACTAGGGGATTGAGATACTTTAATAACATTAATAATTTTTAGGGAGTCTCCTTCAATAATCACCTTTCTATAGTCCAGAGACTCCAAAAGAGTCATTCCTTGGTAAAGAGCTCTAGCCTCCATGAAGTGGTAGGTCTGGAAATCCAAATTCTTAGAGAATGCCAAGATAATCCCACCTCTATCATTTCTAAACACATCCCAAGATTACCTTTAGATGCCCCATAAAAGTTAAATTTGATCCATCCTAGTGGAGGTGGTTCCCATTTGGTTTGGGATATTAAGTTAACCATTGCCTACTCATTAACCCTTGACCTACATTGGAAACCTAGCTTCAACTCCAACCCCTCCTCCTTTTATCAACCACCAGTCAAGTCCCATTGAAGGCTAAATATATTCTCCACCACACTTAAGATGGCTCTAGAATAAATTATAGCCACATCCCTATTAGAATTCTTGAAAGCCTCATTGTTTCTTTCCTTCCAAATACTCCAAAAAAATGAGGTAGGCTAAAGATAAAAAAAATCAATCTAGGAGCAAAGAAGGGGGGAACCCACTGAATACAAAAATTTGATAGAAGGTTTGGGGTAACCCAATAGACTCCCAAGCTCTCAATACATCCAAGAAAAAGGAGCATTGAAAGAAATATGGTTAGAGGAATCAACACAAGATCCACATAAATAACATCTATTAGGTAGGTACATACCCATTTTATAAAGGTTTTCTAAAGTTAGGATCTTGTTCTAGATAACAAGCCAAAAGAAGACATTAATCTTGGGAGTAAGACCCTTAAACCATATTTTAAAAGAGGGGAGCCAAGACTGGTAGTTAGCATCCAAAATAGCATAGGCAAGCTTTACTAAGAAGGGACCATATTTTTCACCCTTCCAAAACAATGTATCCTCCTCATCCCCACTCTTGATGACCTAAAATTTCAACTTATCAAAAATAAAATTCCAAGCCTCCTTCTTAGCCTGATAGAAGTTAGAAGTTACCAAGGTTTTCCATTTCTTGTTTCCATTCAAGGATTCAATAAAGTTAGCTATTTTTGACCCAAATATGATTCTGATTTTAGGCTCCACACTAGCCAAATTTGGGTATAGGGAAAGGGGTCAGTCTAGAAGCCAAGGATATTTCTAGAACTCAATCCTTTTCCCACTTCCCATATTCCATTTGCATCCCCTCATAATTGTAGGACTTGACTTTAGCATGCTCTCCCAAAAAGTGGATCCTGAGGGTGGAAGAGGGTCCAATTTTTTTCTCTTCGATGCATATATTTTGCCATTAGAATGTGGACCCAACCCACATTATCCTAGTCAGTTAGCTTCCAACCTTGCTTTTCCAAGAGAGCTTTATTCATTTGGAGCATATTCCTAAGACCCAAACCTCCATGTTCGTTCCTACTACAAACTTGCTCCCAAGAGACCAGATGTAATTTCTTCCTTTCTTCTGAGCCCGACCATAGAAAATATTTTTGGATGTGTTCAATTTTTTGTAAAATTTTATTAGGAATTCTAAAGAGAGACATGAAATAAGTAGGGATGCTTTAAGGAGTTGTTCAACTAGCAAAGCCTTCCTTGCTTGACTGAGGAGGGTTTATTTCCACCCAATAATCTTCTTTTGGACTCTTTCCACTACTGGATCCCAAAGGTTCTCCTTGATACTTCCTTTAAATAATGGTATTCCAAGATAGAGAGCTGGGAAAACTACAATCTCGCACCCTAGGATATGAGTAATATTCCTCTACCTAGAGGGAGGAGGATTCAGAAAGATATTACTCTTCAAAAAGTTTATTTTTTGACCTACTACCTTTTCAAAGGATAGAAGAATTTCCTTTATCATTTTGGCCTAAGGGACATAGGTAAGAAAAGAAAAAAGAGTTTCATCTATAAATTGATGGTGAGATATCAAACCTTCAATCACAACCTTTGCCTTAATAGACCTTCCTAGTGCTTTAGCCATCAAAATAAAGTGATATGGAGATAGTGGATCACCTTGGCATATGCCTCTACAACTTATATAATAGTCAGTACGAGACCCATTAATAATGATAGAGAATTTCATAGAAGAAATACATGCCTTAACTAGGTTGATCCACCTTTGGTCAAACCCAAATTTAGCCAACACTTTTAAAAGGAAATCCCAAGACACCCTATCATATACCTTATTCATATCAAGTTTAAGGAATATCCAGGTCTCCCACTTTTATCTGCTAAGTAAATCAATTCATGAACTGCTATAATTCCATCTAAGATTTGTCTCCCTACCACAAAACTACTCTAGGCTTTATTAACTAGGGTAGGCAAGAAAATATTTAACCTATTAGCAAGAACCTTCATCAAGATCTTATATAAGGTGTTACACAAGCTGATGGGTTTGTAATATTTGAAATCCTTTGCTCCAACTATCTTAGGGATTATATATAATTTTACTAACAAATAAATAAATTATATATATATATATATAATTTATTTGTTAGTAAAAATATTTTTATTTTTAATTAGAAATAGAATTATATATAGATATATATATATAGAATAAATCCAACTTTAAAATAATTAAATACTCATAACTATAAAAAGTAAAAGATATTAACTAAGCAACTATTAAAAAACATTACAATCCTTGATATGAGTTATCCTAGTTAGATTTATTGGTCATTTTGTATTTGGTATAATGTGTTCTAGTTTACATTATGATTTATCTTATTTAGCATAGTGGTGTTCTAATTTGAATAGTGATACAACTTGTGTCAATTTGTAATAGTGAGATGTCTTTGATATTAAAATCCTATAAGTTTATATAAAGCATATGGAAGAGATAATGAGCCATATCATGGTTTATAAGCTTACTTTGTAATCATTTTGATTTTTCTAATTGATAGTTATGGTTGGTTATTTTTGGTTTTAATATTAAATATTTTAGAAAATAGTTGCATTTCTATTCAATTCTACTCCTACCTATTTGTAGGTAGAAAATGCAATGAGCATACAATAAAAGTGCATACTTATACATTGATAAGTTCATGTATTATCTATGCCTTGTTTCCTCCACCTTCAATGTCCTTGAGACTTATCTTTAGTGAAAATCCTAAGGGTCCTTTATCTAATGAACAACAAGAGCTATAAACAACTAGAAAAATGCACAATATACATTATATTTGTTAGAGCTCATAATAGTTTATAGAATAATAAGAAACATATATTATTCAAATCATATAGTTAAATAGGAATAGAGAGATTTAAAAAAAAAAAGGAATACAAATATGAGAGGATTCTTTTAGGTTCCCAACGCAAATGATAACTAATTGATCATAAATTGATGTAATGGATCAATGGAAGAGGTATATAAATACCTCTAGTAATTCTCTTAGTCCTAAGAAATATTTAATCAATATGTTATTATGTAGAATTACAAAGCTTCATGTTCCAATGTGATATATAGACCTATAAGCTTATACAATAAACTCCATATCATACCACACAATGTTATCCCATAGGCTTATCCAATAAATTATATTATGAAATATTGGATTTGCCAAAAAATAATAGACTACACATCTCAACACTTGCATAATCTAAATTCAGGGTACAAGGATAGAAGACAATAAATATCTACCTCTATATTGGAAGCTCTACCACATCAATTAAATTTTATAAAAAGATAACCCATTGGAATATACCTTGTTATCCTATAGAAAGACTATATTATATCTAGACTTCTTACACTACACTTTAATATTCTTTAATCTCATAAGAAAATTCTTGATAAGATGACCTTTTTCCTTACATAGTTTTAAAGTATTTTTTATCTTCTTTGAAGGATTTGACTTATCCATAAAACACAGGATCTGATGGACTTTTAGCCAGATTAAATCATAGGTCCCAATATCTAGGATATTAATCAAACTCAATATTAGAGCATTCGACCAATCTGATTAATATCAATAAATATAACATTCGTTAAATAACAATAATATGCAAAAATAAACTTACAATATTATTGTCAAATATATAAGATCTCTTGTATTTCTTCAATACTCACATGAGTATTCTTCATTTATACAATACATAAATATTTGTGTCCATAAAATAACTTTACATAAGTTTTCAATACTTTGACTATTGCTTTCCTCACATATTTAGGAGATGCATCCTTTCCTATTCTTCACATATGATCTCTCATGTCTCTTTAATTTACATCTTGATACATATCACGTGTCTCTTCACTTGTATACTTGACACATACACACATGAATTGACTTACTTATATGACGCATTGCGCACTCTCACATATTACACACTTTATTACATGACACTTGGACTCATCCTACACATTGACACATACTTAAGGGAAATATAAATCACACTCTCTAATCTAATAACTCAATCCTAATCTAATATTTACAAATATAAAAATGTAACATAGGGGTACATTAACACATTATCAAATAATGTAATATTCTCTAGCATGTCATTGTATTACATTATTTGGTTTTGAAGACTTTAGTCTTCAATCTCTAATTCTAGTCTTTGTCCTTCTGCTTTAACTCTAGAACTACTTGAGATTTTGGCGTTGATCTACTAACTTGTTTCTTGTAGTATTTATTAGAATTTCTTTGTGACCATAAAACATTTTAACATATAGATGATTCTATTCCCGTTTGATTTCTTGATCCATCCATAGTGTACTTGAATTTTATTTTCATGGTCTATTTTTGGTTTGGTTCTCTTACAAAGTTTACAATTTTGGAATGATTTGCATTTTAATTTTCTCTTTTCCTCTATTTTGTAGTCTTGTTTTTTGCTACTTTTATTTTATTATCTGAAACATTAGTGTCATTAGGAATTTTTGGATGATCTTCATTTTCATCCTCTTCAATTTGATCTTCATCTATGTAAGGGCTCTAATTTCTTTTTCAACTTCTTTTGTCTCTTGAATTTATTGGACTAAATTGCCCTTTTAATTTTATTCTTTCTTTAGTTCTTTGCTTTGCTCTTCTTCTTTGATCTTATTATCTTTATATTCAATCATGGTATGGTTGCTTGTATGACTTCTATATAATGAATTAGCAAGTCATCACAATAATATATTCTATGAATATATATATATATTTAACATGGTGGAATTGGTAGCCGTCACGAATCTAGGTAGGTTGTCCAGCTTTTATCTCTCCATTTCAATTATTTTTTTTATCAATGTTTATATTCACCTTATTTATCCTAAAGCATTAGTCAAATGACTATTTAAATTTTCTCCTTATGACTCCTAAAATTATGCACTCAATAAATTGAAATAATTTTCACCCAAAAATTAAATGACAAACCTTACCTCCTTTTTATATCCACACTTAGTCTTTTTCAACCTCGTCAAATATGTCTAAGTGCTTTAACCATGTTAGGGCACTTCAGTCAAGTCAGGGTGAATGATTACTCTAGGCATGCAACATTTTTTTATTATGCATAAAAAAGGGATTTTGAAAGGACTCCCAAACCTTCTACAAATAGTAGAGAAGAATATACAATAAAAGAATGAGAAGAAAGCAAGAGGAACTGCTCCTAAGAGCTAGGATTAAACCTAAAACTACCACATGTAGAAAAACAACAAAGAAGAGGAGATCCAAAGAGGGGAAGAAAAAACCAATAGTCCCCAAGTCCAAAAGGGAGTGGAAGTGCAAAAGAAAAAGGAATAGAGAGAGGTGGGAAAAGAACCACCCATCCAAACAAAACAACTACCAAGTAAGCCACAACTTACTGGGACTAGGATTCACCACTTTTTTTTTGGAAGTCCTCCAAATGGTTTATCACCTCCTCCATTAGCATTGTTGTCATAATGTTCATCCTATGTAGGGATTTCATGAGGACTTTAGGTCAACAAGATTACTACTTGGAACTACCATGAAGGGGGACTCCAAGGAGGAATTTCATAATTATTTTTTGTTGAGGTTTCGCCTCCATTACACTATTGAAATTGGAAAACATGAATTTCAAGGCCCACATGTGATTCAGAATATAGGTCTTGAAAAGGCAATAGAGGATGACAACAAGATCTTCCTCAGACTGAATTAAAAAGTTTTAGGTTAAAATTTCCAATTTGAATTTCCTTGTCGATGATTGACATGTCATCAACACCACTAAGGGGAAAGGGGTATGAAAATTATAAAAATTAAAAGAAGTAAGAGAAAAGGACCCTCATCGAATAACAAGGTAAATGTAAAAGTAAATGGAAATGTGATCCTTACTAAAACCTCTCCTACCAAGTGAGAGAAATGGGTTCTTCCAACTACTCAAACCCTAGTGGATAGGGGGGCAAACTCAACATCTTTAGGTAATAGTATTAAAAAGTAAAAGCTCTTTGGAGAATCTATCAACCCAAATGTAGAGGGAGTTCTAAAGAATACCCATGATCACCAACAAATCAGCTTTCCTAGTGTTAGAATATATTTCAATATTTCTTCTTTTTAATTAATTCGATCCTAACAATATTATATTGTTGGATTTGATTTAATTTAGGCTAGTTGTTATTTGTTGCAACTGCGCCTATTTTAGTCTCGGGTGGTTCCACAACCTCCAAACTAATCTTGGCTCGAATGTATTATTTATACTTCATCACATTAATGAGAATTAGTTCCGCTTCTCACATGGTATCAGAGCGATATCTCCACCCTCTCCGCCACTCTCATTTTTAATGATCTTGTAGTAGCGGTTAGAGAGCGAAGCTTTGGAGGCAAAGCGAAGCTTTGGAGGCGAAGCTATGAATTAATTTGTTTTTTTTTGTGAATTTTTAAATTCCTATTGGAATTCATGCCAGCATAATCCCAAAAATTTGGGATCGACCAACCGGTCGAAAGGTGGAACCCAGATCGACCAACCGGTCGAAAGAGAGGTCAAAGGTCGAAAGTCGAGAGAAAGGTCGAAAGTCACAGAATCAAACGAAAGCAAGCAAGGGGAAGATCAATAGAAGCGAGCTGCATGGCAGCTAACACTGAGACCACCAGCATCGTGTAGGAGGAAAGCCCATGCCCTCTCGGGAGAGCCTCTCCCCGAGATGAGATACTCCTTTATGGAGTATAAAGTGTTTTAAACACTTTAATATCTCGCAGTCATGTCGATGTGGGATAATTGCTCACCAAAAAATGAAATCTGTCACCTGCACTCTACGACCAAACCATCAACAACGTCACCTAAACACACCACCTCCTATTTTTTGTTATGTTTGTGAGTGCTCTATCCATATTCTGAGAGTTTTAAAGGATTCAGGAGGCAAAACCGACACGATCTGCTAGATTGGTTTTTTGATTTTATTCTTAGATCTCATCGAGGAAGAGAATTTTTCTCTTGAAGGACGTCAAACTCACTTTGAAAAGCTTCCAAGTTGTTTGTTAAGGGTGTTTACTGAGTTTTTTAGCTACAATATTTATGGGAATCAATTGCTGAGAGCATTTCATGCATCGAGCAAGCAGTTTGAGTAAAACAAACATGTTTTTTTTTTGCACTGTTGAATCGCCACCCCGTAGCCACTCTACTGCCGCTCTTGCATCACTTTGTTACCGCCCACGCGCCACCCTGATGCCACCCCGAACCGTCGCCCGAGCCACGACCGAGGTGGAAGAGCCGCAGCGAGTTTTCTTTTCGCTCGTGGCTACGCTATTTGAGGGAGGGCACCGAGATCAAATCTCGGATCAGCCCACTAGCTCACTGGTTGTGAGCCGAGTGGTAAGGACTCCGGGATCCCTGAGGTCACGGGGTCAAAACCCACCGACATCCCCCCCCCAAAGCAAAGGTAAAATTTTTAATTTTTTAAAGTTATTTTTTTCATATTTTTTTCTAAAGTTAAAAAAAATTAAATAATTTTAAATGATTTTTTTATAGGTTTAAAGTTATTTTTTTTATAAAATATTTTTTTGCTATATGAGATAATTTTTATTTTTTTAACTTTAGTTATAAAAAAAATGTTTTAAAAATGCTTTAAAAAGAGAAATTTTTAAGGGGGGAGTATTTTTTTCAAAAATCAAAGGGGGATAGAGAGTAATTTTTTGAGAAAAAGCAAATTTTGGCATTATTGTAAAGGTGCATTTTTGGCAGTGCCCGAAACCTAGTGGTTTATTTATGTGGGCACTTTTATGTTGTATGTTGCATTTTTTCTTGTTTTGCACTACATCATTAAAATTTAAAATCAAATTCACTCCCTAAGTCCCCGAAATAAATAAAACCCATCCATGCAATTTATTGCACTGCAACATTCGATATTTGTGATACCTCTGGCCAACACTTACAGGTAAAGCTGTCGTGATTGTGCTACTGTATCCGCTGCCTAATATAGCTACCAAAATGACATCTGAGCTAGTTCTCTATTAATCTTCGGGGAGAGATAAGTTTACCATTTCACTATTTTTTTACTCCATCCACTACCCCAATCGCTCTCGTGTTTAGGCTTAAATCCAGATGAACGTTCGGATATCCAAAGTGTTTAGGGGAAGTTACGCCCCACGCATGAGGATTGAAGACTTTCTAAGGTCGGTGCCATCAACGAGGTGATTCCCTTTCAATACCGCCTAAGTACCACGTATCATATAATCATTAAAATTACCTATAGTCTCCCTCACGTAAGGGCGGGTAATTTTTTTGGTTTTTCAAAATACCTATAGTCTCCCTCATGTAAGGGTGGGTATTTTGTATGGTATAATGGCCTGGAATTAAGGTATATCGAAAGGGGGACCATTTGGTGTTATAAGGAACCTTCACAATGTCTACAAAATTAATGACTGATGCTCATTAGTTGTTGAAAGGTCCAAACTATACACCATGGAAAAACAAAATGAAGGCAATCCTAGAGATGGATGATCTTTGGGATGTTGTTTTTGGAACAATAGTAAGACCTTCATCTATAGCTGGAGCCACAAATCTCACTACTGATCAGAAATACTTTGATAAGATAGATAGCAAGGCAAAAGTGCTCATTTTGCTTGCTGTCTTTGATGAAGTTCAACCCCATATTGCTGATTGTAAAAATAGTAAAGAGGCATGGGATGCTCTTAAAACTATTTATGAAGGAAATAATGATTCCACCATTCTATTTCTTCAATCTCAATTACACAATCTAAGCATGAAACAGGGAGAAAAAATTGAACTCTTTCTCTGCAGAGTGTCTGAGTTGAAAGGAAAGTTGAATTCTTTGGTAGCACCAGTTGATGATAAGCTCCTTACCTCAGTGGTATTGAGAGCATTACCTGATTCTTTTCGAGTGTTGATCACCTCACTTTAGGTATCACAAAGGAAAGTTACCTTTGTTGAGTTGGTAAATTTACTCCAAGAAGAGGAAGCACGCCAACTGCAGCGAGATGATTCTTCTAACATCGCCCTCTACACCAACAGGAAGGGACCCAAGAAGAAGGGTAATTTTTAGAAGGGAGGGAATTCTCAAAAGGATTCAAAAGGGAAACACACTCAACAACCTCAACAAACTAAGAGATATTGCAAAATCTATGATAAGGAAGGTCATGATACAAATAGATGTTGGCATAAGAATAAGCAACAAAAATAGAAAGGCCAGAACAAACCACACAAGAACAAGCAACCCAAAGTGAATGTTGCTATTGAGGAATCTAACATGGATTTTGAGTGAGCACACAAAGTTCTCATGACTACCATAATATCCAAGCAGAAGGATCCTGTATGGTATGTCGATTTTGGAGCCAGTAAGCACATGACTGGCGACAAATCATGGTTTGAGTCTTTTGAGGCCAAAGAGGGTAAACCTATCACTATTTTCAATGATAAAACCTACAAGGTTTAGGGAGAAGGTACAGTTTCTATTACTCTTCTTGATGGCAAGTGCCAGATTGAAAAGGTTCTCTATGTTCCAGGATTGGCGAACAACTTGTTGTCAGTCACACAAATTCTGGACAAGGATATGGTTGTAAACTTTAGTGTTGAGGGGGCAAGAAGTGTTGTTCTATTACTAGGAGGGGTAAGAACATAGCAACCGCTTCATATAAGCATGGATTATTTGCCCTAGATGCTATCTCTACTCCAAATGTTGCCATGACTGTCTCTACAAGGGAGGCAACTTCCCTATGGCACAAGAGATATGGACATATGAGTTTTGGTTACTTGAGTTGAGTAAGTATGAGATGGTAAAGGGTCTTCCTTCCCTTTCTACCACATTTCCAGTTTGCTCTGACTGCTTGGCAGGAAAGCAGCATAGAGTACCTTTCGAGAGAAGCTCTACAAGAGCAAAGAAACCTCTGGAGTTGGTTCACACCGATATGTGCGGTCCTTTATCACCCAAAAGTTATGGGGGAAAGAGGTATTTTTAGTTATTCATGGATGATTACTCATGCAAGATGTGGGTATTCTTTCTTCAACTGAAATCTAAAGCATTTGGCTTCTTTCAACAATTCAAGAAATCTGTTGAAAAGGAGTTAGGGACTTCTATAAAGACCCTCCGCTCATATCGATGGGGGGAGTACACCTCTAAATAATTTTTTGCATTCTTTACTAAAAATGGGATCACATGATAGTTAACCACTGCTTATACTCCTCAGAAAAATGGAGTTGCTGAAAGGAGGAACCATTCCATCATGGAAATGGTTCGTTGCATGCTCACAGGAGCTAGAATTGGGCAACAATATTGGGTAGAAGTTGTCACCACAATAGTATATCTATTGAATAGGGCACCCACTAAGGCCCTACAAGGAATGACTCCATAGGAAGCATGGAGTGGCAGGAAACCCTCCATCTCTCATCTACGCATTTTTGGTTGTAAAGCATTCATGCACATAACGAAAGAAAAGAGGAAGAAGCTAGATGAGAAAAAATTGAAGTGCATTCTTCTTGGGTATGATGAGCACTCTAAGGGTTATTTATTGATTGATCCCTTGACCAAGAAGATTCACATCAGTAGAGATGTATTTTTTGATGAGGCTTTCACATCAGAAAACACATCAGATGTATACCTAGAACTTGTGGAATCCAAAGTTGAGAAGTCTCCTTCATCATCAAAGGTTGGAGGTCCTTCTTCATCTTCTTCAAACCCACAGAAGAAGAATCCAAAGTGGTATACAAATACAATCAGAGACTCTAAGCTATCCACTCCACCATATTTGACTTTGGATAGGCCTCGTACTCACAGCATGGCTCGACAGGAGAGAGCTGCAGCAGAGATTACTAGGGTTGATGATCTTTGTCAATATTTTGAGGAACTTTCTGTAGATCCAGAGAGAGATACAAAAGATATGGATATTGATGATGACAGGGTGTTTATGTCTTCAATAGATGAACTTGAACCTGCTTCAGTGCAATATGCCCTTAGTGAGCCTCAGTGGAAGGCCGCTATGGATGCAGAGTATAAGTCTCTGATGAAAAACAAAACTTGGAAGCTTATCGATCTGCCATACGAAAAGAAGCCCATAGGTTGAAAATGGGTGTACAAAGTCAAGTACAAGGCAGATGGGATGATAGATAAGCATAAGGTCTGACTTGTTGCAAAGGGCTATGCTCAAAGAGAAGGCATTGACTATGAGGAAAATTTCGCACCTACTACTCGGATGACAACCATTCAAGTTCTTTGTGCTATGGCAACACAATATGGGTGGAAAGTGCACCAAATGGATGTCAAGAGTGCCTTTCTAAATGGTGATCTCCAAGAGGAAGTCTACATGACTCAACCAAAAGGATTTGAAGTGGAAGGCCAATAGTAGAAAGTTTGCAAATTGGTCAAATCCTTATATGGTTTGAAATAGGCCCCTCGGGCTTGGTATATAAAAATGGATAATCACCTACTATAGCATGGATTCAAGAGATGTCCATCGGATGCAAACCTCTATTTCAAGAAGCAAGGCTTCGAAATAGTGTTGCTTGTACTCTATGTTGATGATCTGCTCATTACAGGGAGTTTAGAAATAATGATCTCTTCTATCAAACAAGATTTGAGCAAATATTTTGAAATGATAGATCTCAGACTTCTCCATTACTATCTTGTTCTGGAAGTGAACCAGAAGGAGCACTACATCAAAGTGTCCCAAAAAAATATGCCAAGACACTACTAGAAAAATATTGCATGACTGATTGCAAGCCGATGGCAACACCAATGGAATCAGGACTTCAGTTATCATGATATGACAAATCACCTCAGGTAGATGCTACTCTCTATCGTCAACTGATTGGGAGTCTCATATATCTGACCAACACTAGGCCAGATATCGTATTTGTTGTCAACTATATTTTGAGGTTCATGCAGGAACCTAAGACTACAAATTGGAAAGCAGCAAAGCGAGTTCTTCACTATGTCCATGGCACAATGGAATATGGCCTAGAATACAAGAGGAACAACAAATTCTTCTTACAGGGATACACGGACTCCGACTATGACGGGTCATATGATGATCATAAATCAACTTCAGGATATTTGTTTCATCTTGGATCTGGTCCTATCTCTTGGCACAACAAGAAGCAACATGTGGTTGCTATCTCATCAACAAAGGCAGAATATCGTGTCGCACGTGAAGCTATGTGCGAAGTGATATGGTTGCATCGCATCTTGACAAGTATGGGTCTTCCATCAAAATCTCCAATACACTTGTTCTACGACAACATGGGTGTTTTGAACCTTGTTAAGAATCCAGTGCATCATGAAAAAACCAAGCACATTGATACACAATGCCACTTTATTTGAGACGAAGTACCAAGGCATCGAATTCAACTTCAATACATCTCCACCAATGCTCAAGTTGTAGACATATTCACTAAGGCACTTGCACGTGTCAAATTTGAATTTTTTCGCAGCTCTCTATGTATTTCAAAATAATGGGGGGATGCTAGTATAGCTAGTAGTTATAAGTTTCCTCAAATATTGTAATAAGGGGGGATGTTAGAATATATTTCAATATTTATTCTTTTTAATTAATTTGATCCTAACAATCTTATATTGTTGGATTTGATTTAATTTAGGCTAGTTGTTATTTGTTGCAACTGTGCCTATTTTAGTCTCAGGTGGTTCCACAACCTCTGGACTAATCTTGGCTCGAATGTATTATTTATACTTCATCACATTAATGAGAATTAATTCCACTTCTCACACCTATTCCATTTTTGAATACATGATTGAACTGAAGGCTCTCCATATTTTGTAGATAAATTTTGACTTCTTCCATTAAGTCTTCAATGTTTCAGTTTGGAGGTTGGAGTCCTTTGAAAATATTGATAATGAAAAATGGTTCCCCTTCAATAATCACCCTTTTAGGGTCCAAATTTTCTAGAAGCAAATTCTTTGAAAGAGAGCTATCACTTTAGTAAAAAATCTTGATTGAACCCCTAAATTATCATCATAGACTAAGAGGATATTTCCTTTATCATTTCTTATAAGCTCTCCAACACTATAATCACTCAGATTACCTTTGGTAGCCCCATAAAAGTTTAGTTTTATCTATCATTGAGGCAAAGGGTCTCATGTGACTAAGGAATGGAGGTGAGAGAAATGAAGAGGTGGGGAGGCTTCACTTCCTTGAAGCCCTAAAAAGGCAACATTGAGGAATTCACTTTTAGACCACTTCTCATCATGGAAGGACATCATTAACACATTTTCTTTTAGAAAATTGGAAATTCTTATTTCCACCAACTTAGGATCCTTTTTATGTTTTGGAAAACTCTATTATTTATTTCATTTCAAATTTCCAAAAGTAATGAGTCATATACAAGGACCAAAAGGTTTTGAGCTTAGTACTAAGAAAATGGGAGGTCCATTGCATGCAAAAATAAGAAAAAAATTATTGGGCAAGATCTAAACAATGTCAAGGCTTCTAAGGATAAAGGAGAAAACATTTAGGGAAAATGTAAATTTAAGAAATAAGTGGCTAGAATTCTCCTAGGCTACTTCACATAGGTTGTATCTATTCATAATTCAGAGTGGGAAAACCTCTTTTTTGGAAATTTTAATTGTAAGGATATTGCTTTGGGAAATAAACCAAAAAAAGAAATTAATTTTTGTGGTAAAAATTTTAAACCAAATTATGTTAACTAGAAAACGATCCTCTTCCCCATCATCCTATACGAAGTAGGCTAATATAACTGAAAAAGAGCCCTATGTCCAATCCTCTTCCCCATAATCTATGTCCAAGTGACTAACTTCTATTGTATTTACATTCCCAATGTTGAAATATTTGGTGATTAATCTTCACTTGAGGCCATGATGGGTTTGTATTGTATTATATGTATAAGCTCTTTGGGCCCTTGTAAACCTTGAAAACAATATTTGTAATATTTTATTATTTTAAACCTAAACGATGGCTACTTGATGTTGACATAAATGTAACTTGAAATTGGGAGCATCCAAAAGATTTTTTATAAGTTGATAAAATTGGAAAAAGTATTTTCTAATAAAACCCTAGGTAGACTTGGATTGTAAGGGTCTCATTGGATTCAATAGATTTACTCTAAGATAATTTTTCATTGATAGGATATTTTATTCCTCTTATTACCACTCAATCCTTTTTAATTTTAATGTCTAATCAAATAGATGCCCTAAATTTAGGATTGAGTTTCTCATGAATTAAAAAACTCATTTGTATTTTATGATTTTTTTCAAAAATCCTTTTCCTTTTCTCTTTTAGTATTGTATGTCCAATAGTAGCAGAAATGAGATGATGGACTAATTTGTTTCCATGAAAGAAGAAAATAAGAGATTGAACATTTTTCCATATATCCCTAGCACCAAATACATCATTTGTAGGCATCTATGCATGGCAAAGGCCTTCGAGTCACTTGACAAAGTTGTTAAAATGGTTTGATAATATATTTGCTATAAAGGCATTGGAAGATTTCTTGATTAGTTGCATTTGAAAAAAGTTTATCTAGGGAAAAGCATGATAGATACAAAGAAACCATTAACATTTATAGGATCCTTGTGAAATTTTAGGAGGGTCTTAGTTCAATGTGTTTTTTTTCATTTTTCTTATGGGTACCATTTTTTCCATGTTGAAAGTTTGCTCTTTTCCTCCAAGATGTAAAAATCTAAAATTAAATTTAAGAAATATTCTAGGGAATATTCCCTATAATAAATGGGAAAAACATGTTCCTATGTCAACATGATGTGTGTTGGTGTCAAATGTATACAAGAAGAAATACATTTGAATTGTAAACAAGGGCTAAAAGCAAAGGAATCACCTTATGTTTTTAGAGTCACCTCTTCCCTTATGGCTAGAATATACTTTCATTAGACATTGAGACTTGGAGGTTCATGGTTTAAACCTCCCTTGCTAGAATATTTAATCATAATAGATAACATCAACATGACTTCTATTAATGACATGGCATAGCATGATGATGTGGTACTTGATGATGTCATAAATTTTCTAATCATACAAGCTAACATAGGATCTAATTACATGGAACCTACTAATGTCACAAATTTTCCAACCATCCAAGCTAACATAGGATATAATTACATGGAACCTAATGATATGGAATTCCATACACCTGGCATGGTAGTCCATATAGATGGTGTGACAAATAACATGGTAGGTGACATGGTAGTTGATGTGATGGTCCATACAACTAACATGGTAGGTAATGTGCCAACTAGGGTGGCAATTGACATAGCAATATAAATATAGGTTTGACCAATTACATTCTACCAACTCATAAAACCCAATGACCATATAGTCACACAATCAACAATAGACTTGGAAAAGCATGGATTTCAAATCAAATCAAGATGTGATAAGGATCATAATATGGTTTGTAGATTGTAGTTAAAATTAGAGTGCAACAAGTAGCACAATATTGATCATTTTCTCTATCCAATAGCCTTCATAGTCAATACACAATTGAAAATCCCCTAATTGTGTCAAGTGGTATCACCTTTTTTGTTGGTACACTAGCAAAAAATTGGCATCCCCTCAACCACACATGCAATGCCACATGGAGGGCTCCTACTCATTGTAGGTATTATTTTTATTTTTTTAGAGGTATTTTGTATATTTTTTGGCCAATATTTTGGGGGCCATAACATTTGTATAAAGAAGTGTTTTGAGCCCCTTCTTCTCAAATTGCATGATTTTTCAAGATCTCTATATTGGTGGTGTTGTTTATAAATAAAACTACATGTAGGATTTTGTATATTTGTATGATAATTATATATTAACATGTGCCCTTACTAAATTTTCCAAACTATGCTACCAAGAAAATAAATATTGAAGCTTTGCTCTAGAGTAAGGGGTTACTCAAATATGTGAATGAAGAATCTCATGCTTCTAATTCAAAATAAAATTAGTTGTATAGGAATATGAAAGATGAGTCTCTTGATGTGATAGCTCTTTATTTTAAAAATATTCATGACACTCATGTTAGCAACAACACGGATCCCATAAAACTACTTGGTGAGTTTTAGGGATTGTGTGATCACAATGGTTCTACAAATATTAGGAGCTTGAAGGTAGAGATTGTTGCTTTAACTATGGAAACTTTTGATATTGTTGATGAGTACATTAGTCAATCAAAAAAATTACAATATGATATCTAGATTGATAGAGGAATATTTAAAGGTAATAAGAGAAATTCATGAAGCTATTAGACAATGAGAAGAATGTTGAACTAAATATTATCTTCAACAATATTTTAGAGACATATGAGATAGTTGTGGTTGTGTTTGAGATGCTTCATGTTTAATTTCCTAATTCTCCTACACCACCAATTTATGAGATATACAAGTACTTTTTCATCATTAGGCAATAAGATAGAGTCATAAGGGAAATATTTCTTCAAACAAGGAATTGTAAAAGAAGTGGTTGTCAAAGATCAAAATGATAAGAATCCAAAGTAGAATGAAAATAATCCTAATAAGCCCTTTAAAAGGTAAACATGTGAGTTTTACAATAAGGAAGTACATAAAGTATCATTTTTTTATTGATTGGAGGAAGGGGTTTTGAAAGGGACCTCGAACCTTTTACAAAGGTGGATACAAAAAGGAGTTTCTCCCTTATGAGATGAAGAGTGAGCAAGGATGCCATCAGAATTTGGTTTCTTCTATAGCACAGGTGAGTTATCCAACTTCTCATGATCGTTCTCTATGGTAATAGATGATTTTATCTTTCCTAATTGGGTTTTTCTCCTTGAAGAACGACACCAAGCCTCCATTCTAATAGAAGGAGGAGTATTTCTAGAGTTGGAGCCAAAGTCTAACTTCCTCCTAGAATTGGTGGTCTCACCAAAGGTATTATTTATAAGATCATCATCGATAAAAGTGTTAGGAAGAGGGCTCCCATGGCTTGAGACCAGAATAGAAGGGTACGCAGGTGGGCTGCCAACACAAGAAATGATGGCTTTTTGAGCCTTCTTTTGGAGGGCATGCCTATACAAAATAAAGTGAAGGTCTTAGTGTACTGGGTTTGTGGAGGCTCCCTTCCTAATGTTGCATATAGAGCACTCCAATGATTTGAATAGGTAGTTTGGCACATTGATGGCCTTAATGTCCCTGAGATGGTTTAGGAAGGACAAATGAAAAATTTTGAGGGGGGACTTGATCTCATTGATCATGAAATATTGTAGGATGGGAAGGATGACTATATTCCATGGCTTAGGGGGGACCCTCTAATGATACCTCCCTTCTCCCTTCCAATATTTTTGCCCTTATCTCTGAAGAAGCTCACCTCCTCAGCTAGCGAGTGCTTGTCATGCCAAACTATCTCTCGTCATCAAGAAGGCATGTCACCTCAACAAGCATTCAAACATTGTTAGTGAAATTGAGGCCACATATCATGACTCTACCATCATTCCAAGACTGGGTTAACTCAAGTGAGATATCAGGGTCACTTCCATTAAATTTCTTGAGGAAAGGAGAGAACCCATGGGTGTCGAGGATATCTTCAACAATGGGGTCGATCTATAGATATTTTGGCTCCAAGAGTGCCATCATGGGATAATGTAGGCCTGAAGCCAAACAAGCAAAGAAAAATCCACTGAGCACACACCTTGAATAAGGACTTGAAGAAAAATATTTTGCAGCAAGGGTCACATATAAAGTGCTTAGAGTTGGAGGGAAATGAACTGGCAAGGGATTTCTAGATACACATGCCAAAACTTCTAGAAATAGTCATGCTTGGGAGCTATTGATTATTGAAATTATACCAAGAAACAATCCAAAGCTCAGCCTCATGTGCCAAATCAAACTTGGTAGTGATGCAACCAATGATGCAAAGGACTACCTTGGGAAGGTTTCTAAAATCATGAGCGAACCCACGCAGGATGGAGGTGAGATTGGTTGAAGGTACTTCTTGGGAATGATTGGGTTCAAAAGGGCAATAAATATGGCCTTGGATATTTGAAATGGCATGGGTAATCTCATGGGCCAACCTATCATGAAAAGAATATGACTGATATATGGGTGCTTAGGAAACTAGCAAAGTAGATGGGATTACCTCCATGGGATGAGAATGATCTTTAAGCTTGGGTGGGGTCACAAGAAGCCACTTCGAATAGGTGAGCTCAGACTAACTGCCATGTGGATAAGAAGGGGGGAAAAGGGTGTGGGCTCCACAACAAAACCCACAAAACCTTGAAATGATGTTGAACCACAACACAACACTACAACAAAGAGATACCTTCATGATGTGTGGGATCATAGAGGGATTGAAGGAAGTTGTCATGCCACATGTGGATAGTTTCTTGAAACAAGCCCAAGTTAGCCAAGACGTCAGTAGCTCTGTTGCCTTCCCTATACACATGTTGGATGATGATATTGTTATGATTATGGAGGTACCTCTTGGATTCTTCAATGAGGTTGTAAACATTTCAAGCTACCCTTTGAGTTTCTTTGAGGTAGTTAATGATGTTAATATAATCTCCTTCAATGATGATTTTTTTGGGCCATAGATCATCCAGGAAAGATAACCCTTGATATAGAGCTCTGGCTTCAACTACATGATTTATTCGGATGACAATATTTTTTGCATATGCAAGAATGATTCTCCTATGATCATATCTGAAGATGCCTCTGGCTCTAGATTTTCTAGGGTTTCCTTTGGTTGCTCCATCAAAGTTGAGCTTAATCTAGCCAATAGGGGGTGAAGACCACCTGACAATAGCTCTATTAATAGGAGGCATGGAAGGACGAGAAAGATCTAGTTAAAGGTTGAGTAAGGCAACCATCCTAGACTCTAAGCCTGATCCAAGGGACTCAAAAGAGGGTACCAAATTTAAGTTTTCAATGGCAGTAGAGAGCACATGGTTTCCAATTGAGAGGGGATCCCTAGAGATGTTGGAAAAGGCTCTAGAATTTCTTTCTTTCTAGACTTTCCAAAGGAATAAGGATCGTAAATATTTGAGGTAGGGATTCAAGAAGGGATTGGGCCATTGGATACATAACTCCAAGATAGTGTTGGGTTGAATCCAAGCTATGTTGAACATCTTGAAAATGAGGCACAAGACGCTAATGGAGAAGGGACATTCAAGGAAAAGGTGGTGCAAGGATTCCCATATAGAATGACATAGGTAATAGTGGTTTGGGATGATCATACCTCTAGTTAAGAGATTATCAATGGTCAAAATTTTAATTTTGGACCATGAGACAAAAGAAAAAAATAATTTTGGGAATGAGGTACTTTAGCCAAATGAGTTTGGCAAGGAACCATTTATCAAAAGGACCATCAAAGAGATAGTAGGTAAACTTAATTGAGAATTGGCCATTTTCATAGGCTTTCTAAAAAGGAGTATCTTTGGAGTTAACATTGGGAATGACACAATTTCTTAGAAGGTCTGACAAGGTCCTAGCAACACCAACTTGATCATCATTCAAGTTTCTTAGGGGGATGATTTTCCAAACCCTTATTTGATGAATGGAATTGATAAAATTGTAAAATTTATCCCCAAAGAGGTGGTATTTGAAGGGCTTTATGATGTCCATATTAGGGTCATCAATCAGGGGTTGATCTGTCAGCTAGGGGTCCTTCCAAAAATTGATGTTGCTCTCGTTGCCTAAATTCCATTTGAGCCCTTTTCTTATAATGAATCTGGCTTTAATGACAAAGTTCCAGAATGTGGACCCACCTAGGAGGGGCCCAGTATCCAGAAGTTTGTTATGCTAAAGATATTTGCTTTTGATGATGTCAACCCATGCTAACTTCTCATTGGTGAGGATTCTCCAGTGTTGCTTGGCTATGAGGGCCATGTTCATTTTACTGACCTTCCTAAAACCTAGACCACCTTGATCTTTCTTAGAGCAAATTTTATCCCAAGCTACTAATGGAAACCATCTTCGATTATCGAGCCCTAACCACAAGAATATTTTTTGAATTTTCTCAATCGTTTGATAGATGGAAGTTGGGGCCTTGAAAATAGACATGAAGAAGACTGGGATGCTTTGAAGATAAGCTTGAACTAGAGTGGCTTTGGCTGCTTGACTGAGAAGGGCCCCTTTCCATCTGACAATATTTTTATGAAGTCTTTCGATGACACTGTTCCACATGTTCTCAAACAAAATGCCAGAGAAGAGGGGAAGGCCAAGATAAATAGAAGGAAAGCAAGAGATGGTGCAACCTAGAATCTTGGCTATCTTGAGTTGTCTATCCATGGGCGTGTTAAGGATTTTTTTTTGCTTTTAATGAAATTGACTTTTTGCCTTGCAGCTTCTTCATAAAGGTTTAGAATGGATTTGATAGCTTTAGCTTTAGGGATTAATGACAACATGGCCAAGTTGGTGTTTTATGATGTTCACACAATGACACTGAGAGGGGGGGGTGAATCAGTGTAGCTATTAATTTTAATATCTACAGCATTTAATATGAAACAAAGATAGCTTAAAAACTAGAACAACAAATTGAACAAGAGAGCACACCACAACACTCAATATACCGAGGTTCACCAATTTGGCTACTCCTCAAAATTGACTGCTTGGACTTCAATCCAAATCCAGTCTTTGCAAAATTCCAATTTTACAAATTCTTTACCAGCATCCACTGGAAGGAGCACCAACCCCTGTAATTTTCTGCTGCAACAGATGGAGCACCAACCCCTAGTACCAAGCACCAACTTGGACTGCAATTACGATCAATTAGAATGACATAAAAGTGTCTTCACTTCATGCACAACCCTGACTGGTCTGCAATTAATCCAACTCTGCACACTCTCACGGCTCTGCTAATTTTCTTATTCAAACCCTCTTTTCACGGCAATATTTCTCTTTACGCAACAACTTCTCTCTCACAGCGACAACATTATTACGTGCCCGATTGTCCTTTTATACCCTATTTTTCTCATCGGGACTCTTTGTCTTCTATCGCGTTTCAATTCTTCATGCAGTCGGATGACATTCTCGAGCCGTTCGAATTCTTTTCTTCTTTCCAATGCGGTTGTTCGAATCCTTCCAAATATGACTGTTCGAATGCTGCACATCCTTCTTCTCGAAAGCTTTTCGATCCTTCCTATTTTATGTTTCGAATGCTGTAAATACGTCTATTTTAATCGGCTGTTCTAATGCATTTTTCAATCGGCTGTTCGTTTGCATTTTCAATCGGCTGTTCGAATGCTGCACTTCGGCCGTTCGAATGCTTTTTCGATACAGCCTATACGACACTTAGAAAGCATTTCAAGCATGCATCTACATCTATTCTCATGCATGTTCGACACCTGTCAATGTGTAACTATGCATCGACATCGATTCTTGTTTACGTAACAGTTGCGTGATTATGCTTTTTGACACGTGTCATTTTGCATGCTCCTGCGGCTTTTACCCGCCAAACAGTTGCCTGTCGCGATATCGCGACACTTTTAATTTTTGCTGATGTCATCCTTCATAATGTCGCGAAATCACGACGCTTCCAGATTCCAGCACCTTTCCTAGAAATCGTGACACTTTCGGCTTTTGCTGACGTCATCATCCTTCTTGTCGCGAAATCACGACGCTTCTGGCTTCTGCTAACGTCATCATCCTTCTTGTCATGAAATCATGACGTTTTGGCTTTTGCTGACGTCATCATCCTTCTTGTCGTGAAATCGTGACACTTTGGGCTTCCGTACAATCCTCCTTGCAAACTTCAGCGAAAATGGAACATGTCGCGAAATCGCGACGTTCACTGCTTCCGAAATCGCTACAACTTTGTGCCTTGTGCTTTTGACTTGTTACATCTTTAATTTTTGCAACTTTGAATGGTAGCGAAATCGCTACACCTTTGTTTCCATACATTTTGTCATGCAGCGAAATCGCTACACCTTCTTGTTTGTGCTTTTTCACTTGTAGCGAAATCGCTACACCTTCTTTGCCCTTCATTTCAACATGCAGTGAAATCGCTGCACTCTTTCGCCTTGACTTTCAAACTTGTAGCGAAATCGCTACACTTCCTTGACTTAGTGCATTTTCCTCCAACATGTCACGAAATCGTGACATCTTTTCACCTTGCTTCCTTCTCTGCCCACATGTCGTGAAATCGTGACAATTTTGCTTGCATCTTCTCTCTCCTAGTTTATGTCGTGAAATCGTGACAATTTGGCGTGCACTTTCTCTCTCCTAGTTTATGTCGTGAAATCATGACAATTTGGCGTGCACTTTCTCTCTCCTAGTTTATGTCGTGAAATCACGACAATTTTTCTTGCGCCTTCTCTCTCTCCTATTTTGTCGTGATATCGCGACAGTTTTCTTCCTTGTCTTTTTCTGCCAATTTCTGAATCTGGGTCACCTCTGTTTTCCTTGAAATTCACTGCACTTGATCTGACTGACCTCTGGACTGCATCAACTGCATCAATCTGTCTGTGTTGACAACAATGACAATACTTTTGCAATGCCTTTGTTGTACCTTGCTCAACAATCTCCCCCTTTGGAATTGTTGGCAACACACTGCAACCTTGCTCAATTTCTTCTCCCCCTTTGCCAATAATACCAAAGGGCTGCTGTAGACTCCCCCTGAGTCTATGCACAACATTCTCAGACTGAAAAAGTTTGAATGCTCCCCCTGAGAATGTGTTTCCCATAACTAGTCAGTGCTTGGGTAGTGTGACTACCCCCAACTTCTTCCGAAGATATTCAAATACTTCCTTTGGCAAAGGTTTTGTGAATATATCAGCTACTTGCTCTGTAGTTGGAACAAAATCCAATTTGACCTCTCCTTACGCAACTTTATCCTTCAAGAAATGATATCGGATTGCAATATGTTTGGTTCTTGAATGCATAAGCTGGATTCTTGGATATGTTGATAGCACTAGTGTTATCACATTTTATTGATATTGGCTCTTTGAAGTGGATACCAAGATCTTTCAAAGTTTGTCTCATCCATAATATCTGTGTACAGCAAGTTGTGGCTGCAATGTATTCTGCTTCTGCAGTGGATAGAGATACTGATTCTTATTTCTTGTTGTGCCATGCTACCAGTTTGTCTCCAAGATAAAATGCTCCTCCACTTGTACTCTTCCTGTCATCAATACATCCTGCCCAATCTGCATCAGAATATGCAATCAAAGTGAAATCTTTACCTTTTGGGTACCACAACCCATAATCCATAGTACCCTTGAGATACCTGAAGATCCTCTTTACAGCTGTTACATGAGTTTCTTTGGGACTGGCCTGAAATCTTGCAACCATGCATCTTGCTTGTAATATATCTGGTCTAGTGGTTGTTAAATACGGTGAGGCTTCCAATCATAGACCTGTACATAGTTTGATCTACATACGGGGATTTATCATCCTTGCTCAACTTGCAACCTGTTGTCATGGGAGTGCTTACAGGTTTCTTGTCTTCCATTGTGAACTTTTTCAGCATTTCTTTTACATATTTAACTTGAGAAATAAAAATGCCTTTTTCATTTTGATTGACCTGCGAGTCCTAGAAAATAAGAAAGTTCACCAATCATAGACATCTCAAATTCTTTCTTCATTTTATTTGATATGTCTTTGCAAAATTCATCCATGTTGCTGCCAAATATTATATCATCTACATAAACAATAAGAACAATAAGATGCCCCTTCTCTGTTTTGACATATAAGTTGCTGTCCACCAAACCTTTCTTGAACCCTTGTTTAATTAGATAATTATCCAGCCTTGCATACCATGCTCACGGGTGCACTGTTTCAAACCATATAATGCTTTCTTTAACACTGCAAACAAAATGCGGGTTTTCACCAAGTTGGAAGCCATCTGGTTGTTCAATGTAAACCTCTTCTTCTAGTTTTCCATTCAAAAATGCTGATTTTACATCCATTTGATATACTTTGAAGTTTTTATGAACTGCTAATGCCAGAAACATTCTGATTGCCTCTAGTCTGGCTACCGGTGCAAAAGTTTCCTCAAAATCAATGCCTTCAACTTTGAGCATAGCCTTTATGAGACCAATCTTGCCTTATTTACGACAACCTGTCCATCTTCATTTAATTTATTTCGAAAAACCCATTTAGTGCCAATTATGTTTTTATTTGTTGGTCTAGGTACTAATTCCCAGGTATTGTTTTTCTCAATCTGATCTAATTCTTCATTAATTGCCTTCAACCAACTTTCATCATTGCTTGCTTTAGCAACATTTTTAGGTTCAATGCTAGATAACAGAGAATAGTTCCGCACTGTTGCTCTTCTTGTCTGAATACCATCTTTGGGATCCCCAATAATCTGTTCACTTGGATGATTTTTCTGCCAGTTGCCTATTTTAAATTTCCTATTTTCTTCTTCTTCTGATTCAGTTTTTACACCATCTGGATCAATTTTTTGATTCTTATCTGTTTCCTTTTCATCATCACCTTCAATGACTTCTTCATAGATAGGGTAGTTTTCTTGATAAATAGTTTCTTGTTCTCTACCTTCATCAACTTTCACATCAGCACTCTCAACAATTTTCTTTAGCCTCTTGTTATAACATGTGTAGGCTTTGCTTTTTGTTGAGTAACCAAGAAAGATACCTTCATCAGCTCTATCTTCAAATTTATCGAGGTTATCTTCAGTCCGTTTTATATAGCACTTGCTGCCAAATACTTTGAAATGTCTTGCTGTTGCCTTTCTGCCAAACCACAGTTCATACGGTGTTTTGCTTTCATGTGGTCTTAGCATGCACCTATTTTGAATGTAAACTGCAGTATGTACTGCCTCTTTCCAAAATCGTCGGCTATTTTGTTTTCAGCTGACATTGTCCTTGCCATTTCCTGCCTTGTCCTATTTTTCCTTTCTACAACACCATTTTCTTGAGGTGTTCTAGTTGCTAGCTTGTCTTCTTATCCCATATTTTTGACGAGTATTCTGCAAATTCTTCTGAAATAAACTCTCCTCCTCTGTATGATCTTAGGCATTTAATTATTTTCCCTGATTGATTCTCAACAAGATTTTTGAAGGTTTTAAACATCTCAAAGGCTTCTGATTTAAGTTTCAGAAATAGTACCCATGTCATTCTTGAGTAATCATCTATACACGGCATAAAATATTTGTGTCCATTTATGCTTTCAGTTCTCATGGGTCCACATAAATCAGTGTGAATTAATTCTAATGGCTTGCTTGTGAAATATTCTTTTGCTTTGAAAGTGGCTCTGGTTTGTTTTCCCTTTTGGCATGACTCACAAATACTTGTTTGAAGGTTTACCAATAGTTGGTATGTCTCTTCTTGCCCCTTTTGAGCTGATTTTTACCAGATTATCAAAGCTTATGTGACCGAGTCTCTTGTGCCACAGCCGGTTTTCTTCTTCACGACCAACCAAGCAAGCTCCTTCGAAGTCTCCGAAAGTGTATCTGATTTCCAGAAGTTCTCAGTCCAGTGGCTATTATCTTTCCATTTTTTGTCTTTCTTACTTCACAACCCTCCTTCTTGAAGATTACATCATGGCCTCTGTCACATATTTGACTTACACTCAGTAAGTTATGCTTAAGACCAATCACAAACAAGACTTCTTTTGATTTTATATTGCCATCACTGATCTTGAATGATCCCTTTCCAACAATCTTTGCTCCATCATTATTTCCAAATTTCACAGAACCACCCTCATAATTCTGCAAATTCTCAAATTTATGCTTGTCACCTGTCATGTGACTGGAACACCCACTATCAAGTATCCAAGGTGCTGATTTGTTCTAAGCTTTAAAAGCAGTCTGGACAATCAAAGATTCCTTTTCTTTCCATTCTGGTTTGATAGCAGATTTGGCTACTTGTTTTGCCTTTGTCCTTTCATTAGCATGTGCCTATTTTTCAGGAAATTTTTGGTTTTGTTTCAACCCACTTGACTGAGATTTTCTACCCTGATAATTATTTGTTGCAAAAGTGCTTCTACAGTTTCTAGCAATATGTCCAAAATTATGACAATTATAACATTCAACTGCATAATTCATTAAAGGAGAAAAAACATTTCTGCTTGTGAAATTCCTTTGAGATACATTATGCCTGCAATCTAAAATTTTATGGCCATAAGCATTGCATTTAAAATAGTAACCAGAAAAGGAATGATTAAACCTGGGTGTCGGTCTTTGCCAGTTTGAAGTAGGAGCCATAAATATTTTCCTTCTTGGATGTGTGACTTTTATGAAGCCATCTTTGTCAGTACTCTTCTTGAGTCTGGCATTATTGCTTTCTTGGGCATGTTTTGTTTTTTCTAGATCAACCATGATCTTTTCTTCTTTCTTTATGGGTTCTACATTCGAGGCCTTTGAACCCTTTGATGATTCTCCTTCATCGAAGCCTAAACCAAATTTGATGCCGGAAGGCCTTTGGTTATTTAACATTTTATCCAGCTTTACAGTACTTTCTTCAAACTTGTGAAAATAGTTTAATTTTCTATTCATCTCCTCTAACTGCATTCTTAACTTAACCATGTCTTCCTCTAGCTTGCTGCATTCAACTGTCTTTACAGTTAATTGTTCATCAAGAACTTCAGTCATTTTCTTGAATTCCTCTGTCTGTATTTTTAAAGCTGTTTATTATGTCGGTGGCATCTTCTAGTTTTCTTGAAAACTTTTTGTTCTTTTCCTTTCAACACTCAACTCTTCAAGTGCAGCAACCAATTCTCCTTCCAGATAAACTTCAGCTTCATCTTTAAAGTTTTCATCACTTTCCTGATTTTCTTTTGTTCTTTCCTCTTCAAGTGCCATGAACAGAGCTTCACCTTTTTCTTCTTCAGAATCCTCATCTGAGCTTTCTTTAGAAGTGCTGACATTCTTGGATATGAAGCTTTTCTTCTTGAAATTGTTCTTTCTGAAATTTTGTTTCTTCTTCCAGTCACCTTTTTCTTGGTGTGAGCCTTCACCATTTTTGGTTTTCTCCTGCATTGGACATTTGGCTGCAAAATGACCGACTCCTCCACAATTGAAGCACTTAAAAGGTAGCTTTCCTCTATATTTTCCTTTTCCCTTTGTGAGTTTTCGAACAAAATTAGCTTCTGTTTCATCCAGTGTTCCTTCATCCTCAGATTCATGTTCAGCTTTTACATTCTTGTGTGCCTTAAAAGCTGCTTCTCTGTCTGTAGACTTGGTTTGTCCTATTCTCATTTCATATGCTTGTCGGGGGAACCATGCAACTCATCCATGCTGAAGTTGTTTAGATCTTTTGCCTCTTCTATTGCAGAAACTTTGGAGTTAAATCTTTTGTGCAGTGTTCTGAGAACCTTTTTCACAACAACTGCATCATCAATTTCTTCACCGAGTCCTCTGATTGCATTAATGATTTCGTTGACTTTCAGCATATAAGCCTCTATGTTCTCATCTTCATTCATTTGCAGTGCTTCGAACTGTGCTCGATGAGTTTGCAGTTTTGCTTCCTTAATCTTGTTGTCTCCTTCATGGATGCTCTTCAGTTTATCCCACATGTCTTTTGCTGATTTACGGCTCATGACTCTTATCGAGTTCACTTGTCAACAAGCCCACACATTATGGCATTCTTAGCTTTGGAGTTGTTCTCAAATTTTTTCTTCTCAGCAGTATCTGTTGGAGGGGTAGTGGGTGTAGTGTATCCACTATCTACAGAATCCCAAATATCATATCCCAATGCACTCAGATATGTTTGCATCCTGAGTTTCCAGAAAGTGTAATTTGTTCCATCAAATAAGGGAGCTTTGTTGGATGAGAATCCTTCATCGCCTGCCATTGTTTCTTCTAAGATCTCCTTAGCTGATTAAGCTTGTACAAGGAACCTGCTCTGATACCAATTGATGTTCACACAATGACACTGAGAGGGGGGGGTGAATCAGTGTAGCTATTAATTTTAATATCTACAACATTTAATATGAAACAAAGATAGCTTAAAAACTAGAACAACAAATTGAACAAGAGAGCACACCACAACACTCAATATACCGAGGTTCACCAATTTGGCTACTCCTCAAAATTGACTGCTTGGACTTCAATCCAAATCCAGTCTTTGCAAAATTCCAATTTTACAAATTCTTTACCAGCATCCACTGGAAGGAGCACCAACCCCTGTAATTTTCTGCTGCAACAGATGGAGCACCAACCCCTAGTACCAAGCACCAACTTGGACTGCAATTATGATCAATTAGAATGACATAAAAGTTTCTTCACTTCATGCACAACCCTGACTGGTCTGTAATTAATCCAACTCTGCACACTCTCATGGCTCTGCTAATTTTCTTATTCAAACCCTCTTTTCACAGCAATATTTCTCTTTCTGCAACAACTTCTCTCTCACAGTAGCAACATTATTCTGTGCTCGACTGTCCTTTTATACCCTATTTTTCTCATCGGGACTCTTTGTCTTCTATCGCGTTTCAATTCTTCATGCAGTCGGATGACATTCTCGAGCCGTTCGAATTCTTTTCTTCTTTCCAATGCGGCTGTTCGAATCCTTCCAAATACGACTGTTCGAATGCTGCACATCCTTCTTCTCGAAAGCTTTTCGATCCTTCCTATTTTATGTTTCGAATGTTGTAAATACGTCTATTTTAATCAGCTGTTCTAATGCATTTTTCAATCGGCTGTTCGTTTGCATTTTCAATCGACTGTTCGAATGTTGCACTTCAGCCGTTCGAATGCTTTTTTGATACATCCTATACGACACTTAGAAAGCATTTCAAGCATGCATCTACATCTATTCTCATGCATGTTCGACACCTGTCAATGTGTAACTGTCTGTCTGACATCAGTTACTATTTACGTAACAGGCTGCATGATTATGCTTTTTTGACACGTGTCATTTTGCATGCTCCTACGGCTTTTACCCGCCAAACAGTTCCTGTCGCGATATCGTGACACTTTTAATTTTTGCTGACGTCATCCTTCATAATGTCATGAAATCGCGATGCTTTCGGCTTTTGCTGACGTCATCATCCTTCTTGTCGTGAAATCGTGACGTTTTCGGCTTTTGCTGATGTCATCATCCTTCTTGTCATGAAATCATGACGTTTGGCTTTTGTTGATGTCATCATCCTTCTTGTCATGAAATCGTGACACTTTGGGCTTCCGTACAATCCTCCTTGCAAACTTCAGCGAAAATGGAACATGTCGCGAAATCGCGACGTTCACTACTTCCAAAATCGCTACAACTTTGTGCCTTGTGCTTTTGACTTGTTACATCTTTAATTTTTGCAACTTTGAATGGTAGCGAAATCGCTACACCTTTGTTTCCATACATTTTTTCATGCAGCGAAATCGCTACACCTTCTTGTTTGTGCTTTTTCACTTGTAGCGAAATCGCTACACCTTCTTTGCCCTTCATTTCAACATGCAGCGAAATCGCTGCACTCTTTCGCCTTGACTTTCAAACTTGTAGCGAAATCGCTACACTTCCTTGACTTAGTGCATTTTCCTCCAACATGTCGTGAAATCGTGACATCTTTTCACCTTGCTTCCTTCTCTGCCCACATGTCACGAAATCGTGACAATTTTGCTTGCATCTTCTCTCTCCTAGTTTATGTCACGAAATCGCGACAATTTGGCGTGCACTTTCTCTCTCCTGGTTTATGTCGCGAAATCGCGACAATTTGGCGTGCACTTTCTCTCTCCTGGTTTATGTCGCGAAATCGCGACAATTTTTCTTGCGCCTTCTCTCTCTCCTATTTTGTCGCGATATCGCGACAGAAAACATGTCGCGATATCGCGACAGTTTTCTTCCTTGTCTTTTTTTGCCAATTTTTGAATCTGGGTCACCTCTGTTTTCCTTGAAATTCACTGCACTTGATCTGACTGACCTCTGGACTGCATCAACTGCATCAATCTGTCTGTGTTGACAACAATGACAATACTTTTGCAATGCCTTTGCTGTACCTTGCTCAACATTTTCAATAAAATATTGATGAGTGATGGGGTTGAGTATTGATGACGCCTTGATTCCTAAGATAGCTCCTTGTGAGAAGGATACTGTAAGGGATATTCCAAGTGACTCTTTGAGAATGATGAAAAGGAAAGGTGATAGAGGATCAC